>JANHFM010010524.1:118663-136860 GCA_032468115.1 Grayia smithii | reverse complement strand
CTCGTATGTGGGCGGATCTGCATGTGAGCGGACCCGCCTGGAGATGGATAGAGGAGCGGTGTCTCAGTTCCTAAGACGATCGGAAATATGTGTTTTCCGATGGTCTTAGGTGACCCCGTGAAAGGGTTGTTCGACCCCCAAAGGGGTCCCGACCTACAGGTTGAAAACCACTGTTCTAGAAAGTCAGCAGTATTCTAGAGGAAGAGAGGCAGAATTTCAGTTTCTGGATTTTACTTTTTGCTCTCTTTTCCCAAGACAGTTCAAGATCCACTGACATTTATTGTAAAACAGTTACTCAGGGTAGACATCAGAATGCAAGAAAAGGGAGCTTCTGAAACCAGTCATTTATTCTCAGTATCCAAACTATAGTTAGTCTTTTCAGAGAAAAAGATCAATCGTTGTCCACCCCATTTCTTCTTCTTTTTAATCGCCTGATTAAAAGGTGTGGGGTAATTTATGTCACCTCTGCTAATAATAATGCTTATAAATGTAAATTACCCAGAAATCTACAAACATGCTATAGATTTCAATTCATTTTCTGCTCACTGCTGATTTAGCCAGTCTTTCTTAATAAATAATTAGTGAATGTCTTTCATTCGATAGAGAAGGTGAAAAAAACAGGAAGATGCACCTTTCCACTCTACATACTTACTTGCGTGTTATGATCTCATGAGACAAACAAGCTGGAGCAAAGCTGGCTCTGAATGAGAAAGGGGAAAAGTCATAAAATCAATGTGATAGAAAAAAAACATTTTGGTATGTCTTTTGTAAAAACTTTGAGTTTTTTTGTAGTAGAATTTAGGCATCTTGTTGCAATAAAGATACCCTATATAAGTTGTTAGGTGCAGGAAGCTTAGATTTCATACCTGAACTGCTTGGATGATTCTAATATACCATACAGAAGCTAAGTCACCACAGATTTAATTTCATTATCTCTTGTGACTGGGTATTGTGAATACTTCTGTCATGAGAAAGCAACTGAGTCATATGACAGCAATATAAAGCCACTGTCCTTATCTTAATTTTAACAGAGTAAAAGGCCTGAGATGCACTGCTGACTCCCACTAATAGCAATACAAACAAAAAATTTTAAACATACAAGTCTAGTGTTTAACAATGTGACATATCATTGAAAGATTTTAAAATAAATTCTTAGATCCCAGGAAAGAAAATTTTGTTAAATGGAAATTTAAAAACATGAAACAAAACTAACGTCACATCCTTGAGAGTATTCCTCAATTCACGACCCAGATTTTGGATATAAAGCCACTGTCCTTCCTGTACAGGCTGGCCAGTCAAATGTACATTGTCCACAGTGAGTTGAGCTTCATCAAACAACCACTGCACCACAAAAACAGGACCTACACAAAGAAGAATTTAGTACCAATAGCATCACTATTAGGGCTATAAACTTACTGGCTTAAGTGATAAACTAAGTAAGCAAGAATGGATTAGATTTCTTAGTACGTGGAAATTTTAGAAAGAGAAACAAAAAATTAAGGACGAATGTTGGTATATCCTGTTATGCTGTGTAATATTTTCTTGTACATTTACTGTTAAAACCATTTTTATCTAATTACATGGTAGTCTTTATTTGCTAAATTGTAGGTGTTTCTTGCAAATTACTCCACACTTTCTTCAGTAATTAAAACAGTCTCGCATCCCCCAAACATATCCTATTTATACTGAAGTATTAAAGTAATATATTTATTTATATTCAACAAATCAATTAAAAGTGTAAAAATCACATAATTAGCTAAATCAAAACATTTTACCTGGCTGACAATATTAGCAAGGCTTAATAATGACCACTTAGTATTAATTATACAGATAAGAAGAATTTGTCTGAAATGCATTTCAGATATCACTCAGCAACAGGCCTTTACTGGCACACTTACATCGGAGAGTGGGATAAATTTTATAGCCAAAGAAACAATTCCATTCTTCTCCTTCTCTAAACTGCATTTTGCAGCGTTCAGGAACAAGTCCATGCCAATATCTGAGAGTTTAAAAAAAAAGCTGGAGTTAATTATTCAAATTCATTCTACTAGAAATAGTTAACTATGCTGTATAGAATATCTGGGATTGAGAGGCAAGAGTATGTAAATCATGAGGGGTCCTTGGTGCTCTCTGAGCCTGCTTGTTTTCTTGCAGACGTTCCATTACCCAAACTAGGTAACATCATCAGTGCTAGTGCTAGACCTCACATTGATGATATTGCCTAGTTTCAGTAATGAAATGTCTGCAAGGAAACAAGCAAGCTCAGAGAGCACCAAGGACCCCTCACATCAACCCTGAGCTACAGATATTCTCCTTTATTAGTAAGAAAATTCCAAAAACAGTGGACAGTAGAGGGCAGACAAACCACACATTGAAAATGTATATATATTTTAAAAGTTAAAGGGTAAAGTTTTCCTCTGTTCTGCTGAGTCTGACTCTAGGGGGCGGTGCTCATCTTTGTTTGATAGCAGAGGGAGGCAGCAACATCCAAAGGCGCTGGTTTCTGTGGTCATTTGGCCAGCATGACTACACATTGAAGACACATGGAATGCTGCTACCTTACCACCAAAGTGGTAGCTATTTATCTGCTCACATTTGCATGCTTTCGAACTGTTAGGATGGCAGGAGCTGGGGTGAGAAAAGGAGCTCACCCCATCATGTGGTGCTTGCTGGAATAAATACACCTTCAGTTTCTCTGTCTAATGATAGATTACTAGAACGTCTACTATGTACTTTCTACACAGTCACATTTCATGAATATTACTTAGCAATCTCTGAAGACTGTACCTCATGTTAACTATCAAGGGAAAGTCTCACTGGATGTCTCACTCCAGTTTTAGATTTCCAGGAAAGATGTTAAAAACTTCAATACCTAATTCCTCTCCTGATGGCTTCTGTGGGGGCGCAGGTTATGGTATCAATGCAGTCTGTCCTACGATATTGTTTATTATCCAAGAACCAGCCAGAGTCTGCAAGACCACGGACCTGAATCCCAGGGTGTCCCAGCTCTTCCAGCTGTTCAGCCACTCGATCCACATTCAAGAGGACTCCTGTTCCACCAGCACTACAATGACAAGTCAAGTCTTTGAAGCAGAACTCCTCCATATTGTTGCCTGAAGAACCATGGCTGGTAGGCAAGTTCTACACATTACATCAATTAATGTTAATGAAATACCAAGTTTAATTGCTTACTCATTTGTTCATTCCTTGGGCCATTTATAATGCATTAAAAACCACATGAATTCAGAATAAATTTAATATGCAATAATTAAAATACATCAGATAAAGAGAAATCAGAATAATTAGCAAGTTTCTAAGCAGCATATCTGTTAAAGAATTGATTAAACAATAGTTTTAACTGGAGAAAATAAAAATGCCTTTGGTTCTGAAAAGACAGCTGAGTGTACTTTACTGAGAAGGTATTCCAGAATGGATACTGAAAAAGCTTATTCCAGGAAGCAACTCACTGCACTGCTGCATAAGAATGATGTCACAACATTGTACAAATAACTGATAGAAATTGCTATCATTTATATGGTAACACAAGATCTGTGAGCTCATCATGGCTTCCACTGAATGCTTATCATGGGAGGGCATTTGTAGAATGGCTTGAAAAATGATTTTATCATACAAGAAAAAATGTAAGGGAATAGATTTTGTAGTTTGATTCCAGCACCTTAAAATTAAGTGGACAATTGTCAAGGCAGGTTTTGAAGATTGTGCTCCACCTGTGAAACACCCTACCCCTGCGATAGCAAATTTATGGCACACGTGTCAGAGGTGGCACACAGAGCCCTCTCTGTGGGCACGCATGCCGTCGCCAGCTGCTCTTCTGGTTTCCAGTGGAGACATGCATGCCTGCCAGCTGGTCTTTGCGTGTGGTGGAAACCTGGGAGCACCAGGAGTTTCCAGGGCTGTGGTGCATGTGAAGACCAGCTGGCACATGCATGCGCACCGGACAGTTGGTCTTTGAGTTTCTGGGGCTCTGGCGCGCATGCATGCACACACACGCACATGTGCCCACACCAGTTTGGGCACTTGGTGCCGAAAAGGTTCGCCATCACTGCCCTACTCCAAAAATCTCTCCTGGAGCTGATTGATATCATGTTCAAACAAAAAAAAAACCCCTATTTTGTTTAAGCATTTCAACAAGTACTGTTAGTCATCATAGTTATTTATAGGTATCATTGAGTTGCATCTCTTACTTTAAAATATTGCTTCTATTATTTCTTTTTCTATATTTACTTTTGAAATGTTTTAAATGTTTTTCCAACTCACACACAAGCATACATTTACTAGGTGTGTTTTCATAAATAGACATATACCTGCTTCCTGCCAACAGCAACACCTTGGCATTTACAAGGCCTTTCCCCAATAATTCCTTTACAACTTCTTGTATGATGAGAGAACCCATGAAGACAAATTCATCTGTAGGAGAAGAGAGGGGAGATGAAAAACCAATCATAGTAAGTAAAACTGGCTAACATTTTTTGCCATTTCTATTGAAGGTATGGCCTAATGAATATTGAAAAGTATACTTTTCATACCATAAGTTTCCAATGAGTGTTCAGTAGAAAAGTAAACCTCGCAAATATTGGAAGTCAGTTAGCAAGCTTCAGATCTAAATTCTTTAATTTCTTTGTTGAGTGTGACAAATGGAACATTCTCTCACTTTCATGTTCTTTAATGCTTAGGACTAGTTTTCTGAACATTTATTTGACCTCCCAAGTATATGTTTGATAAGTTGAGCAAAGAAAGAACAAAATTCTGGGAAAAGCTTCTTAAAAAAATAGCAGTGAGATGGACCTCTATCCAAAGCAGGGAATCTGAATTATTATTATTTTTTATTATTTTTATTTATATTTCTATGCAGCCCTTCTCCTGAAGGACTCAGGGCAGCTCACAATAAAAACATCAATAATATATAAGAAACGTATAAAAGACATATTATGGTATATATCTCTCGTGTTTCAGAAAAGCAGAACTTGTAGCCCTTCAAATTGCTGGACTTCAACTCTCAGCACCTCTCATCTTGGCCATGATAGCTTCAATAGCTGGGAGCTGACGTTCAGCAGATCCAGAAGCTACAAGTTCCCTATCCAAACACTGGAAGAATAGAACAGAAGACAGAAAGAAATAGTGAGAAGGTCCTGTTGAGAAAGATTGTAGTATGCTTCGGCAATTGCCAACCTCTGCTTCCACCTAATCTGCATCCAACTGCAGGAGATTTCTAATTCTTTTCCCCTGCTGGAATACTTAGCACACAATCACTGCTAACTGAGACCAAATGTTACCATTTGGTAACTAGGACTGGATTCATAGAACATTTCAAACTATGATTTAGCAAAAACCAACAACAACCTGGTCTTCCTTGCTGTGTAAAGTCTTTACAAACCACAGTGGTTAGATTCACAAATAACTCTATGCCAGAATCAAACCAGCTATATTATGACTCGCTGCAACATGTGAGCCAGGCTAATGTACTTTACATCTTTTCTACCTTAAAAAATAAAACTAGTAGACCGAAGAAGAGAAATTACAGTTTCAATCAATTTCAAATGATGACCTTCCATCAACATAAAGGATGTCATATGATGAAAGAGAAGTGTATCCTAGAGAAGTAAGACTACATCCTATTGTAGAAAATAAAATAGAACTCTATATGTAGAGAAATTGTTCTTGAGATGACATTAGCAAGGAAATAAAGATAGTCAGGAATGGCTGTTAATGCTTGGGGAGGGTGTCTTTTCATTTTTTGCATGAAAAACAACAGAGGGGCTTGTGGTACCATAGATCAATCTGCATTTAAGGCAACACTGAAGATGTCAGAAGTCCTTAGTTGTTTTCCATACAAAAGGAAAACTGGGAAGATGGTCAATCCCAGTTCTCTTGCACAATGTATGGAGTCCATGATCGTAAAGTATTTGGCTACCGTGGTTGTCTCTCAAGAACAACTACCTGGGAAATTTACAAAAATAAGGGTGCAAGGATGGGAACAATATTCCTAATGTAATGTGAGGCAAACTCTTCCTTAAGGGAATACAAATAAGGCAATTAAATTTATTCATCCTCTCAATATTGGTGATCAGAAAACTTCCTATTACTGTTCCTGAGATCAACCCAATTAAAAAAACTGTAACTGACTGAAATAAAGATATATTTTTTTCTATACAGCTTTTCCTTTTAGGTTAGAAATCTTTCATTTAATTAGATATGAATCTTGCCAGATAGGATTGTGAAAACTAATATTCTTCATAAAAGATCAATAGTAGTGATATCCAGGAATTTGGGGTGTCAGCTACTGACACCAAATGGAAGATAGGCATCCTGAGGAGAATATAAAATTCTGAAAAGAGAAATACAAAAGGTCCATGTTTTATCTATTGAGTCAGTTATGTTAAAAAGTCCCAAGTGCCCGAAGCTCCTCTTTAGTCAGTCAAGAGAGCAAATATTTCTTTGTCACTTATGTCAACATCTTCCAGACGGATATTTCTGGCCACACAGTGCCTTCCTGTGCCGTATCTGTGATAGATCTAGATGATGATGGCCCTCAAGCACATGCACAGATATCAAGAACTTTCTTAATTCCATTTGGAAGTCCTGGCACAATTGGGTCTTTCCTTATTTCAAGTTTAGCTAAATGAAATAGTTGCTCAGATCCTTGAGATGCAACCATTTCCCTCAGGCTGTTGCTCGGTTACTCCCATGTGGGGTTCTGAACCGTGACAAAGCAGGGCTTGCAAGCGGATGCATTATCTAGAGGATATTTATTATTTCTTCCTGCCCGCTGGCGAGAATCCTTTCTTCCTTTGCACAACTGTGGAGAATTCAGGCCAGATTCCCTTAATGCATAATGCCTGTTTGGCAGCAAGAGCCTGTCAGAAGCACTCACTTTTCTCAGTTTTGGCAGAGGCTCCACTCCAGACATCACTTGAGCAATAGGGGATGAAACTGCAAGAGAACAGATGTCCTTGAGCACCAATATTCTTTTGATATGCATGGAGGGGTAAGACAAGAGTAAAAGTCCAGCAAATTAAACCCTAAGAGCGATAAGAGAAAATCGTTTAAGCTCGGCTCACTCAGATCTGATGGTACCAGCATTTTATACAACTGATATCCCAGGGCATGAAGCATTGAAGAAAACAAAATAAAATTTCTTCAAACACTTGGAGTTAAATGCCAGGGAGCTACAACTGGTCAAAGTTTAGTGCATTTCCAATACATGTTTAATAATAGAAGTTTTATTCCTATTTTTATGGCAAGCATGGAAAATGTTCAGTAATTTTAAAAGCTCTCGTAGATCTGCATGGCAAATGCCACTGTTCTGATTTTCTAGTTCTACTTTCGCTTGTATTGTGCTCCATTGAAGCTATCAACACCATCTTAGATGATAACTACACATTAATTAGTCTAGAATAGATGCTTTTTGAATTAGAAATTACTCTTGGTCAAAGAATGTCCCTGCTGTCTAAAAACAATGCCAGGCAAGGAAAAAATATCCCCATGAATAGAACAGTCATTCTAACTTAATCAGGCATTCTAACAGCATTTAAGTATGTACAGACACTAGCTCCCAAGCCGGCTTTCAGATTAACGGATATCCTCTGATATTTGCTTTTATTCCCTGCTATCCAATCAGCCTAGCCAGAAGTCCTATTTACATGAGACTGTTTCCTTTTTAAAAGGCTTAGTGTGAATTTATTTGCTAGAGAAACTCTGTGTATTTTTTGCTAAGAACTAACACAATTTGATGGCACATTATCAAAATACATTTGTTGGGTCAGTTATTACTATTATAGAAAATATCTAAGACTACAGTTTATCAGAGGAGTGCAGACAGAGAATGAAATCCATCCTCACTGGCTTCTCCATTATGGCCAAACCATTCTGCATTAAAGACCTAGAAGTGGTGCTTCCAATACAGCCCTACAGTAAGGGAGGAGTATAAAACCTCTTGGTTTCCCCTTCCAGCCTATCCACCTACATTACTTCTGCCTTGCTGGTATGAATCAGGTAGAACTTCAGATCTGACCATCAGGATTTTCCCTCCCCATTGCCTTTGGATTGTTCTCGAAGACTTTTTTAATGTACTAACAATCCATTCTGTCATTTATTTTCATTTGTAAGAATTTCTACTTGTGCTTTCTTTATAGGAACATTATAACTTTCAAAGTCTGGTCCTTTGTTTTTTCATATGCAGGCTAAATTCTCCTTTCCCCTAGTTTACTATTCTTCTATCTTGTTTATTTTTGCTTGACTATTCCATTCAACTCCTACAGCTGTTTATTCTACTTACACCATATTTGCATTCCACCAGTGAGGATTTTCTTCTGGTTGTGATGACAAAATGCCTGTTCCTGTAAATGGAGAAAAATATATATACTAACACATAGAAAAAAATATCCTTCACGCAAAGAACAGATAACATTCAGCATTAATTCAATGACAGGTGGTAAAAAAAACAACAAAATTGGTAGGTATATATGCCAGAGCATCTGAAAGGATGCAATATTCATAATAAAAATCTTTCAGACTAAGATAGGAAAATATTAGATTTAATACTTCATTTTTGTACTTCATGTATACAAAAATAGAACCTATATTACTAATGTTTGAAATATTTCTTCTTTTTGGTTTAAACAGATAAGCTTACATAGTGGAAAACCTAAACACGTACATATATTTAAATGTAAATTCAGCATGTTCATGGACCCTTATTCTCAGATACATTTTGGATGGACTACAGACTCTATAAAAGTTTTAGAAGTAAAGAACACAAACTCATCTAAGCAATGGAACAAAGGAAAATTACAGCATTCTGAGTACTTTGAGCATAACTGATTATTAAGCTAGGCATTAAGTTGCTAACACTGGGAAGAAGTATTTGTGAGCCAGCAAAAGTTAACCAATCTCCATTTCTGAACCAGGGCTTTGTTCTATGATAACTAAACATGCCATATAAGGACAGCCAATGATCTCTTAGCATTCTTGGGGATCTGCCCACAAAGAAGTGCCTTCTCCAACTTCCATGAACATCAATGTAGGTACTGGAGCCACAGTGGCTGTGCAGTCCTGAAGAGATCTGTAGTAAAATCTATTTATTAGGTCTGTCTGCATACCTTAAAAGGCATCTCTGTTTTTAAACAGTTCGTTACAAATCCCTATAATTAATGAACGGGGAAAAAGAGATTACTAATGCTGTCCATTTTGCTGAAAATACAAACATAGAAATATTTACTATGTGGTGGGCTATCTTCCCTCTAAGAGTCAATGTCATTACAAAATCAATATATGCACCACGCTGAAACTTTTTAAAGTAACTTCTTGTTTTATTAATATCATCTGGACAGATACAGATTTCAGCCAAAGAAAATAATTTAGTTTTTCCAAACTGTCCTCCAGATCCTCAGATAATATGTCCAGTGCAGGCTGAGGATAAGGTGAGCTTTGTCGTATCCCAACATCTTTACTCAGCACCAAGTAGGGAAAATGATGCAAACAATGAACTGTATACCTCATTTTTATGCCACTTTTCCATCTAGATGCTCTCAAAACATATATAGGAATACAGTAAGAGAAATATATAACCAAATATCACCATGAATAAATAGCAATTTTGTATGTGAATATTTCATTTAGGGGTATAATCTAAAATGGATTATGACTATCTATGAAGAGGTGGGGATTGAAAGAAATTGTTCTTTTACTTTATCTAAAGCCCTGTTGCTTCATACCCATATAGGCAAAAGGGAAATTAGGTCCCTTTTCCCCTCTTGCTTCACTTCTGTAAAACACATTTGGGAATCTGCATGTGGTATAGCAAGAGAGGGGATGTAGTTATTACTCTCACTCCTTCCAGAGCCAGTTAGATATGAGATTAATACTGCTCTCTAATTTAAAAAAATATTTCAGATTAAGTCCTTCTTGCAACAAGTGTCAAAACATGGTTCTGTAATATAAGATTGGCATTTATATTCCACACCATTCTGGAAGACAGGTGATCATAGATTGAAGTTATGGAGGGGGGCACCTTCTTATTGAAAAAAATAACAACAGTGGAACCAATTACAATTGTTAATGGAACCAATTAATCAGAGAGGTGGTGGGCTTCCTCTTACAACATGAGTTCCTACTAGCCACTAGCTCTAGGATTCTACTCAAATATTTCCTGTTTTCTTAAATTTATAGAAGATATACTTTGCAAAGACTGAAAAGGAGATTTTGCATTGGAGGCCTCTTTCTATTAACATTCAAAATAATTACATGCATTATTTTGATTCTGGTATATTACCTGTTTTTTTAAAAAAACCTCTGCGTAAATGCTAAGTGAATAAATGTTATTTATTCCACATAAATAATAGAATATTACTAAAGATATATATATATTTAGAGTATGTCGCGAAATCTACTGCCTGGATGACCTCTGGAGATGAGGTCGAAGGGCAAGACGAAGCAGTGTGCTCCCTCCCATGTTTAGGTTAATCAGGTGCTTAAGACAGGAAAAGAAAACACACACACACACACACACACATATATATATATATATATATATGTATGTATTCATAATTATGCATTTATGTAGACAGCAAAAACAATATATAATTCACAATGTAAATCTCAGACAAACTGGAACAAAACATTTACCAGTTCTGGTAATGGGCCACTCCTTGGAGCTCATTAATCTCCTCATTGTTTCATAACGAGAATTGCAATTCTCTCTGCTGAAGCAATACCAGCCTCCTGCATCCAATAACAATAATAATGATGATGATATCTCAGTAATTTTTTCTTATATCACTAATTCACATCATTTTAAGCTGTGATTTATGAAATAGATGCTTGATGGAATTAAATTAGTCATAAAATTGTTTTATGTTTTAATAATATCTACTTATTTTTCCTATACAAATTTATGGATCAGATATATATTTTAAAAGCTATATAGAATCCCACATAAAGTAATCATAGAATCTAATTTGATCGAGACCTTAAACTTGTCAAATTATGCAAACTTCCTTTGCAATAATCTGAACATAGCAATATGAATTCTGTAAATATGAAAATATGTATTGAATAGGACAGGACTGCATTGTGGTTACAATTTTTGCCATCTTTTTAACATCTTCTGTAAAAGTAACGAGCAACCCATTGATTTCATTGGCAGATTGCTGTCTTTTTCATAATACAGTATGTTCTGCTTGAATTTCTTCTTTACAAATCATGTTTTCATTCAGCTTTCAAAGTAGGTTTCAAAGAATTAATCTCTGTGCCATTAGTTTTTTCATATTACACCCTAAATTTCCTTACCTGGAAGTGACCCAAGTGGAATAGGATTACTTTATTATTTTCTGACTGAGCAATCAAATGCCAATAAAGATAGTTCTGTTCTTTACAGGGCACACAACAGGCATATTCCTTATGATAGGATCCATGGATGTAAATCCAATTAGTTTCAATAGGATTTACTTCAAGTCATAACCATGAAAACTTGACATTGCCTTTAGTCCGTGTGTAATATATATATTAGACACACACACACACGCACGCACGCACATCTGTTTTTCCTTATTAGATTAAATTGTATGCATTGAGGATTGAGATGAAAAACTGAAGGCTTCCTATGTAGAAAATGCAGGATTTCTGACAAAATTCTTGAAATTAGAATAGAACTATTTGACATCTCTAGTTTACAGTATCAAATCTTATTTATCTGAATAGCAAATGTAAAAAAATCACAATAGTAATTCTTAGGCAAAAGTTGATCATTTCTTCCATATATAATGGAAGTAATATAATGTTGTTTTGAACATTATTTTGAGCTTGGACTTCCAAACAGTTTAAGGTGTTTTTCCAAATGGAACTGGAGTTTCATTTTTTTTCCTTTGAAAACATTTTGCTTCTCATCTAAGTTTCTTTAGTTCTGATTGGTTGGGAATGGAAGGATTTATAATCTTTGCAACCATCTAATCTTTTAGTAGTCTGAAGGTTGGTTGTTAGCCTCTCTGAGATTCGTTGAGGCCACTTGAGGGTTTATCTGTATCCTCAGATTCACCTGAATCAGTGTGTAAATGGGTGTGGAACCTTCTTGGGACTGCTGAAAGGACTGTGCTGTAAACAGAAGATAGGTGGTATCCTTTCCTTCCCCTTCTATTGAGAGAGGGCTGTTCAATTTTAATAAAGATGGCCTCTTTGATCCCTCTTTCAAACCAGTGGTCCTTTCTGTCCAGAATGTGGAGTTTGCTGACTTCAAAGAGTGATCTTTGTCTTTCAGATGCAGATGGACTTCTTAATCCTGTCCTGATGGGTTTGTTCTCCCGTGTTGTGCTATGTGTTTGTGAAATGTTTCTTTTGTTTCCTTAATGTACATATCTGCACATGTCTCGCTGCAATCCCCTTCATAAACCACATTGCTCAATTTGTGTCTCGATGTTTTATCTTTGGAGTGAACAACCTTCAGTCCCAAGAAGGTTCCACCTTCCATTTCCCACCATTCAGTTAGAACTGAAGAAGATTCTTGGATGAGAAGCAAAACATTTTCAAGGAAAAAATCCAGAAAGTCAATTGCCTTTTGGAAAAGCACCTATGGGACAACCATAGCCTGGATGATTGAAAATCTCCATAGATATCAAAACAGAAAAGCTTATGAATTAGAAGGGGAAAAAAAGGAAAAAGTATATAAGGTTCCAAATTCACGGGCTTACTGAATAAATGCAGCAAAATCTAGAAAATACAAGGATGACATAAAATTACAGTACAAGCAAACAGAAAAAAATGGATTAATTGACTAAGGCAACAAGAGCCTTATGTACCATCCTTCTACTTTCTGATGCCCTTCAGACATTGCGTTGCTGAGTGATGATTTTGGATATTGTACTCAGTGTGTATGAAGTGCACCAGGTTAGAAAACCTAAGTCAGCAAAATTTATTCCTATATGTAGCTCTGATTAGAATTATTGGGCTAACTAGACTGTCATAAGTTTGCAAGACATAGGGGCATGTGCAACAATGGATGTGAAGATAAAAGGATGAAGACATTGGTTGCAAAGAAAGCAGTCAGTACATATTAATATTCCCTTGCGAACCTTTGAAGAAAGCAGCTGGGATGTTACTTTGTCATCTCTTAAATTTTTTAACCTAAAGAGTCTGAAATCATTGAACTTTGCTTTAAAACTCAAAATAAAATTAAAGAAAACTCAATCTCACCTTCCAAGAAGAGAAGCCACCTTCTGCTGCCTTTTGATTCTTTGAGGTAGTAGCTAAAATAAAAACAAATAGAAGGCAGTGTGAACTTAATTAGGGAGACTGGTTCGCTGGACCACAAACCCTTTGATACACCAACTCATTATAATATCAAGAGAGTTACATAAAATACTTGGTTAAAGAACAAGAGAAAGAAACAGGATGGCTGTCAGAAGAGCTCCAAACAGAGTCTGATCAAAGGACCTTCTCAGGGACTCTGAGCCAGGCTGAGCTGGCTTTCATCTTGCTCCAAACTAAATGCATTAAACAAATTCCTAGCATTCCTAAGTATTTCCAGGCAGGAAAGAGTTATTCCACCTGTTACTGACTGTGCTCTTAGTAACAGCCACATGGTGGAAGCAAAGCTTAAACACTAAGGATGGATTGTTTCAGCACTTTTGAAGTACTAAGTATTAATAGTAAACAGTTCTGTGTGCTCTCTGAAGCATCTCTTCTGGGGGATGGAAATGAATGATGCTTTATGAAAAAAGGAAGAGACTAGCCATACATTGAGCACATACAGGCAAAGTCTACAGGCTTGCTTAGAAAATTCACTTAAGTTCTGATCCAGAGCTAAGCTCATTCTACAAAGGCGGAGAATTACATTTTTATTAGAACCCAGATAAACTTTCCATATTTTTTCAATACATTCTACAAACTTCTGATCTTTTGCAGGAGAGTAAATTTATCTAATACAGGGCAGTTATCAATATCTCAGAAATCTAGAAGACAATTTCTCTTTCCTCCCTACTTGGAGGATTTTCGTCTGTCTTTCCAAGCAGTATCGCTTTGAATTCCAGATACTTCAGGCAAGGGGGGAAAAAAAATATAAACGGGAGGATACAGATCCGCCATCTGGTGCAAAGCTTTACAAATGAAGGTACATGAAGCAAAGCCCACGAAGAAGCATTCCATGAAAAGTTCTTTTTTTTCCTACCGGGCATAGGGTCCAGGAAGAGGGGCAATTGAATGAAACAGAAAGAGACGAGGCGCAGGGAGTTTGGCATCTACACTCACCCGGCGGGGCTGCCGTCGTTGCAGGTGACCGAGCTATTCAGAAGCATGTGAAGCCTCAGCTCCTGGTGCAGATTCTGCGCGGAACAAGGGTACAGCGACTGCGCCAGGCTCTTGATCTGAGCCATGAAACTGTCCATGTTCCCCTCCACAGCGGTAAAGTCCAACGGGAAACTCTCCACCGGCTGCCCAGCCGCTTCGCTTCGCTCTCGGGCCGCCGCGGCGGGTTGCTGCTGCTGCGGTGGTCCACGCCGCCTCCAGCTCTTCCTGCCCTCTCCGCCAGGACCCCAGTGCAAGAGCCCCAAGAACAGCAACATTTGCACCGTCCCTCCACCCATCGCGACGCGGAGCCACCTGCTGCGGAGGAGAGAGGACCGGGTAAGCACCACCGGCTATCTCCAAGGGGGCAGAGCTGGGACTAGGGCTCGGTCGTCTGGCCTCGGGCGGCGGGATGCTCCTTCTGCCCCTGGTGGCCAAAGGCGCTTGGCGGGCTGGGGGGCTTCGGCCTCTGTGCCTGCTCCGTGCCTTGCCTTGCCAAGGGTCTGGCAGCAGCGGCCCCGTCTCGCTCGCTCCAATGAGCTGCGAGCAAAGCAGCGTCTGGGCGTAGTTAGAGGCAGCCGGTGCCTGGTGCTCGCGCTGTCCGGGTTCTGCGGCGGGGCTCGAGGGCGCTCGGCTTTTCTTGGCGCACGGACTCGCCGCCTCGTCCCAAACCGCAAGCATGACAAGAGGGGCCAGGAGTCACGGGGAGCCCACCGGGGGCGCCGCCAGCCTGGGCGTCGCATGGGGCGGCAGCGGCCAGAGAGCCCCCGCCTCCCCGTCGCTGGAAAAGGAAGAGAAGGGGAGGAGAGGAGGAGTACAAGGGGAGGGGGAGATTTCCCTTTCATGCCCCAGCCAACAGACGTCGCTCTGCCGGTCGTCCTCTTTTCTTGTTTTCCCGTCCCGTCTGGCGAGACGCGCTCAGGGAGGCCAAAGCACCTTCGTAACTTCCCGCCCAAACGCAGGGCGATGTTCCTAGCAGGAAAGCGGTCGCGGCTCTTGACTCAGAGGAAGGGAGGGCGAAGCGGGCGGCACTTTGAATTCCCCCGGTTTCCCGCCGGGACTTGCAGCCCAGCTGGGGGCGAATGCCGGTGAACAGCCGCCTTTCACTCGTTCGCAACTGGAGCTTGGGGTGGAGTGGAGTGGGGGTCGCTTCGGGGAAAGACGAGCCACAGCCTTCGGGGCCTCGGCTATGATCTTGAAGGATCGGCGACTGCAACCCGCCTCCTCTTCCAGAGACCCCCCCCCTCCCCCAACGCGCCTGACCGCCAGTGCTTTGAGTCCCTTCCCCTGCCCCAGTGCGGGATGTCCTCAACCATGTAGGCAGCGCCAGGCAGCCTCTTCGGCGCTAGCGTGTGTACAGTATTGGTGAGGAGCAGCCGCGGTTCTCTCGAGCCGAAGTTCTCTTTGGGGAAATGGCAGGAGGATCTGCGGACGTCCCGCTGCCTTCGGTCCTGGCTGCTCTCATAATTTTCTTCCCACCATCAGGTCGTGAGAAACATCAAGGGCAGAACCCGACTCATTCAGGTTGCACGCTAGTTAGCATTAGGTTTACCATATCCGGGCTGCAGGATTCCCGATGACCCCTAGATGGCAGTAAGGAGCTACAGGAAACTATCTACCACCACCATCAGCTCTAGCTGGCCAGCCAGATGACTTTTGCCAATCAGTAAATGAACTGTGAGACAAGACACCCTTATTACTTTACTCTCAAGACATATCAGACATATCATGATCCCCTAACTCCGCTGAAGATGTTACCTAGCCTGGTAACAAAACGTTTGGAAACCAACCCACAAGCTCAGAGAACAAACTTTCACCCTCACATATCAAAACGTAATAGCTAAATACCATCTCCAGACGAGCTGCCTGGGTGGCTGGATCCCACGGAAGTAGAACCTCTCTTCTAGATAATGTAAATTTTTTATTCTGACTTATTTGAAGCAGTGGCAAATAATGCCCAGCAGCATCAGGAGATCAGTGTTCCTCACTAGTGTCCTAAATTAAAAAGTGGAGCTGTTTGAATACTGAATTTTTATATATGGCTGACTTTAGGAGGTTGGTTGAAACTATCTGTAAAGTAGATCTCTGAGTGTTTTTGTCTTATTTCTCAGACAGTTGCCTAAGTATAGGCATTGTAGTTCATTTAAGTATATGGTTTTAGGCTATAATTATTTTAATGAAATAATTGATACATTTGCATATTAATAAAAGCAATGTTTTCAAAAGCAGCAGTTTCTTTGCTTTTAGGTAATGCATACTGTAATTGTTTCTTACCAGAGGTATTTTTAGGGAAAATACCTTTGTGGAAGAGAAGGATAGTCCTATTTCTAAAATCAGATTTGCACATAACATGAATATATAGTATTAGGTAAGTTTTTATATATCCCACCGCCCCGTGCGCTCACACAGGGCTGCACTCCTCAGGGTACCATCCGCCAGACAGTGTCGGCGGGTGGTTCCCAGGGCAAGGGCGTTCTCTGTGGGTGCACCGGCCCTCTGGAACTAGCTTCCCACCGGCCTCCACACTGCTCCCAACCTCCGCTCCTTCCGGCATGATCTGAAGACTTGGCTTTTTAACAAGATCGGTTGATGGGATTGGATTTTTATTGTATTTTAACTCTTTATAAATTTTAAATTTTATTGTTTTATAGTCATATTTATATTGCATTTATAAAAATGGTTTTATTTGATTGTTTATTGTCTGTTTTTATATTGTGAGCCGCCCTGAGTCCTCTGGGAGAAGGGCGGCATATAAATACAATTAATTAATTAATTAATTAAATAAATAAATAAATAAAATAAATTGTGATTTTCAATGAAAGTTTTTGAAGAGTTTGTTAGGGTGATTTTTTAAATATTTCAAAATGAAGCCTGCTTTACATATTGGTTTAGTGTCCTATTTTCTAGTGTATGTAAAGTGATGCAATGTAATAAATTGATTCAGTACTTGCTGCTACATTTGTTTCTGCAAAGCTTTGGAAAACTAAAGCACACATTTAACTGCATCAGTGGTATTCAAAAATATAATAAATTGCATAGCAGCCAAATTCTCAAATTTTGAGTTGTCCCTTTCAGGGACAGGAAGCTATGCAGCAGGTTTATATAAACATGTTCTAAGGTTGACTTGATTTTTAAAAATATTAATTGCGAAGCAGAAAAAAGGAATTGGGAAACCCAAATGTAAGGGGTGCACTAACTCCAGGAAGGGAGAACAACAGTTTTGGTTTCCAATCAACTATGACACTCTGGTGAGAATTTAGTGCTGAAAAAATAATGTATGGGTGAGGATGGGGATTCGGTTGACATTTGTTATTACAAATGGAAGAACTGGAATATAAACTGCTCAGGATCCTTTGGAATTAGAAAATGCATACCATATTAAAGTAGGTTTTCCACTGAACATCTTAAACAAGGAACTAATTAGGATATATGTGCAACTTTTAACTAATTTTTTTAACAATAAAATATTAAAAGATAAAATACCAATAGAAAAAGGTGAGTATGTAGGTATGTGTCTTTATGTATTTGATGTATTTAATTAAACATATTGTGAAATATTTCGAGACATATAAACTCAAGTATTTACGAATTGTAAATTCAAGTTTCTTACAGTAATCCCTCAATATAATAGAACACAAATGTGGTAAATTAGACTTTTCTGAATTAGTAATTACAAAATAAACCACAAATAAATAATTACTACCAACCTGCTTTCCGTTGAGGATCTGTATACTGCACGAGTCAAAAAGACGGCCATGAAAATATTTACAGACCCCTCGCATCCTGGACATAAAGTATTTCAATTCCTACCCTCAAAACGACACTATAGAGCACTGCACACCAGAACAACTAGACACAAGAACAGTTTTTTCCCGAACACCATCACTCTGCTAAACAAATAATTC
>JANHFM010010524.1:73752-85995 GCA_032468115.1 Grayia smithii | reverse complement strand
AGGAAGGGAGGAAGGAAATGGAGGGAGGGAAGGAAGGACGGAAGAAGAAGACTGAGCCACAGAGGAGAAAAAGCTCTCTCTTTCCTTCCCACACACTTCCTCGCCACAGGGAGAGAAAAGAGCTGCATTTTGCATGCTGGGCTCACTTCCGCTCTGGAGCTGCTGCTGCTGCTGCTCCTCTTCCAGCTGTTTTTCCCTGGGCGGCTCTCTTGCCCACCTCTGCCTCACCACGGCCCTCGGGTCACAACTAGAGCCCCAGGCTTTTCTAATTGGCCACCCCTGCCAGCAACTACCTCTTATCCTTCCCTCCCCACACCACCCACCCCTCCATTCTCCCAGCCGCTGCCCAGGTCCTCAGGTTCACGGCAGTGGTGTCACACTTACGGTTCACGGCAGTGGTGGATTCTAACGGTTCTCTTCACAGTTCTCTTCACTCATGCGCTTCACTCATATGTGATCACCGTGTGCAAGCTCACTTCGATCGCATGCGCAGAACAATTAAGCCCAGCTGATGGGCGCTTTCAATGGATTCAGTGGGTGCTTTTCAGTACGCATTAGGTCCCAATCCCCAAACACTTCCACAAAGAGCGTCGGGAAAATTGGTTAGAATAGATCTAGACCAGTGGTGAACTCTGTGAAATGGTCCATCGACCCCAAATGGGGTTGCGACCCACAGGTTGAGAACTGCTGACTTAGGAGTTTATCATTAACATACTTGCTGGCAGATTACTCTCAAGTTTCTGAATGATTATTTTTAATAATTTCTGCAGCAAAATTGTCTTGAGAAACTTTCTGTTTCCAAAACCTAGGACAGGGGTCCCAGCCCCCGATCCATGGACTGGCACTAGTCCACAACATGCCAGAAAACCAGTCGGCGCACACAAGCGAAGCCTCATCTGAAGGATGTAGGCAGCACACAAAACCATGCCCTCTCTGGTCTGTGGAAAAGCGTCTCTCCATGGAACCGGTCCCTTGTGCCCAAAAGATTGAGGGCTGCTGGTCTAGGGACTTTCTGCAGGATTTCTCTAACATGCTCATTTAAAACCTGCTATACACTGAAGCATTGATTAAGTAACTGATCCAAAATGTGGCAGGGTGAGAGGTCTCATTTAAATGCATGTGATCACTCCCCTTTGCAAGCTGCATTGATTGCCAGTATGTTTCCAGGTGCAATTCAAGATGCTGATGGTCACCTTTAAAGCCCTTCGTGACTTGGGCCAGGGTTACTTATGGGACCATCTCTCCTGAATTGTTTCTGCTTGTGCCATCTAGACCAGCAGGAGGGGCATCTCTGGGCCCCATCAGTTTGGCAGTGTTTTTTGGCAGGGCCCAGGAGTAGACCCTTTTCTCCTATGGCACTCATCCTCTGGAATATCCCCTTGAGATCAAATTGGGTCCAACCTTGCTGGCCTTCTACAAGGCCTTGGAGACTTGGTTCTATACTCAAACCTGGGGCTGTGTGTGTGTGTGTGTGATGGAGCCAGTTTTCTTTCAGCTGCTATGTGTTGTATTGCTTTTTAAAAATATGGTTTTATTATTTTTAATATTGTTGGCTTCCCAGAGTTGTGTATTTGAGATGGCAGCCATATAAATCTAATACATAAGTTTGTCCCTTAATATTGACGTACCATTGATTACCTTGACCAAGTACTTTCTAGATAATTTTATTTTTTCTCTGTGTGGCAGTATTGATCTGTTAGGCCCTGATTTCCCCTGCCCCACAAATTACAAATGTTTGCAAAAGGAAGGTATTTTCTCTATCATAAATATAACTTAGATTTAAACAGTATTTTTTTCTATTAGGATCATCGGTAGAGGAAGACTGAAGGGCCACACATGTTGTCTTCCAACTTGTACAGAATTTCAACACAGTCCAAAAAATGTCTTTGGAATTAGCAGGAAATGAGATAAATGCACATGTAAGCAAAAAGAGATAGAAGATATGCAAAATCTATTCCAATTATTAGGCATAGTGAGATAGCTTGATTATGCTGCAAATACTAGGAGATAATAAGTGGCACTGATTTACAATTTTGACAAATAGGCTGTGTGCCATATGACTTGCTGTCTTCATGCACATTTAAAGATGATTTTTCATTTCCAGTGCTGAAGTTTCAACTGCCAATCCGTTCAGCATCTTTATATGTGGAAAAAAAGTGGGAGTGCTATTTCAAAACATATTGGGCTGCTTCTGGCAGAAGAATAAAGGAATTCAAGTTATGGTCATAATTGGAAGAAAAAACTATAAAGAACAGGAATTTCCATTTGTAAGACTCAGTAATAAGAGTTTACGTAAATTTAAAAATAATACTTTCATCTTTCCACAGTGTTTCTATAAGTCTTTTGGCAGGTATTGCCTTCTGGAAGGACATATTTTTATGTTGGATGCTTTCTGCTTGAGTTGATATAGAAAGCTTGGATCTTAGAAGATTTGTTGCTCCACTAATTTTTATCATTTTATTTTGAGTTTTTTTCATCAAGTCACTTCAGGTTCAGTTTACTAGATTTAAATTTTTGTTGCTTTTTCTTTCAGTCTTGAAAACTAACTATTGATTTAGTTGTATTGGGTATTGAATTGAAGGCCTTTTATTTCTTCATAGATGCTACATTGCTGGATATTTGAATCTTTACCAAGTATTAAAATCACATTTTCTAATTGAATGTTATACAAGGGAAGATTGGAGGAAGGAAAGGAAGGAAGGAAATACTGTGAAGATTGCCAGCTGTACAATGGTGGGATCAATACTGGTTATACTGACGGTAGCAGATTCCTGAAAAATCAGGGAGTTGGAGGCCCAATGCATACTTCTACACATGTGCAAAATGACAGACGGCTCAGAACCATGCACCCAAAATGGCAGATACACAAAACAAGTTAACATAGTGATCTAGTCTGAATTTATCAACTGAAGATATAAAAAACCAAAGAGACTGCAGATAATGATCACCTGTATGTGTAATAGTTTACATATAGATTTAAGCCAGCACTCATTTGCTTTATTGCTTCCTTATATTCATCTACCCTGGAATTCTTCAACTGTTCTTATTTATTATTATTATTATTACTGTTGTTGTTGGTATTCAATAATAGTTTGTGTTGCTTTATCACAAAGGTATATAAGGTATTCTTCATGAAGGTCAATAGTCTTTTGACAAAACAAAAACAAAACACTAAAGTTGCACCAGACAGTCTTGGTGTTTCCTACAACCCAAAATGGCCATAGAAGACAGTGCTCATTAACCAGGCAGGAAGCATGTTTTAATGGCTAATAGGAACTGGACATATGATTGCCAGCCTTCTCACTGTAGTTACATAGATGGTTTATATACAGTAAGAGTTAAGTTAGGAGAAGGGAGAAAATAGCTGAATTCACTTTAGCTGAATACAACTTCAGCCTGACTCTGTAGTGGGTTGGGATGAGAAAGAGATGAAGAATATATCTGAGCTTTGCAAGGCCTCTTGTGCTATGGTAAATGGAAGATGGGTATGAAACCATTGAGTATTAATATTGATAAGCTACTCTGGTTTACTATCTATAGACTTTTCTCTGAAAAAGCTTAGAAAATTCACAGACTGTACATTAGATTTATTTTGGAACTTTTGAAACAAGAACAAGGTTTTCTTCAATAGGGCATACTTCAATTTTTATGTTTCCTTGCAGGGAATATGTGGAAGAGCAAAGTGAAGTGTCCCCTGTCTGTATTTACATGCGAGATGAAGTAAGTCAACAAACCCACTTCTCCGCCATTCCCCTTCATTTCCCACTGAAAATGACAAAATTACTCTGCGTAGCTTTCCAGTCTGGAAAATGCGTTCCTCCTTTTGACTCACTGAAGAAGGGAAATTGGAAGGACTTAGTCTCTTCAAAATTTGAAGTATTTTGTGGGGTGAGGGGAAAAAAAACCCTGCTGGAACATAATCATGGGCTGCTTAGCTCAAGCCTTTGAACCCATAAAATATACTCAATGATCTGTTTGTGTGTTTTTTCAAGTTCTTATAAAACTCAAGACTCACAACAGTGGTTACAGCTTAATAAATATTTGCTTTTTCCTTGTTTTGATCTCTGCGGGGTTTTTATTTTTGTTTAATGCTTTTATATGTCAGTACTTTAGAGTCATTCATCACCTACCCTAGGATAAATGCCAACCTCTCCTTCCAGGTATTGAACAGATCACCCTTATAGTAGTCAGTCTTAGTTCTGCTATCCTGGAAGTGGAATACTGAAAGGGGCAGGGAGAAGTGGATAGGCAGAATAAGCCTCTTCTAAGCTTCCTCTCAGGATAAACTTGTCATCATATAGCTAAATGCAGTTGGGCATGTTTAAAATACTACTTGAAGATAGGAAGAGCATAAACTTATAAACTTGTTTAATTCCAAATTGGAGCAATGGTTAATCAAGGCTAGTGGTAGATTCCAATACCGTATCTCCAATTAGCTCTTTTTCAATTCTGCTGTCTAAGATTTCTTTAAATGCAAATGTCAAAAATGGAGTGTAGGGTTTTATTTATACAAAACTTACATTTAAAAAAAAAAAATCATCCTTAACACTCTGAACAAGGGTCAGCAAAAACTTAGAACTATTCAGAAGCATTTAGAGGAAGAGTATATGAGACAGAGTGCTATATATTACTCTTTGACACTTAAAGTATTCAAATAACTTTTGAACGAGTTACCTTTTCAGAACTGATAAAACAGTACTGTATGTTCTTTTCCATTGTAGGTATCTGGAAAAACTGCTTTGGAGAAGACAAGCCTGAAGTCGCTTGGTCTGACTGGAGGCAATGCCATTATCAGGTAGGGAAGAGCATTATTTCCATTTCCCCTCCCCCTTTTCCTTTTTGGTTTTTTTTTTTCTTTCTTTTCTATTTGCCCAAAGGATAAATTTACTTTTGTGGGAGTGAGCATTTAAGGGCATGTTTTTAAAGACCTTCATTAGCTTTGTTTGCCAGCAGTGAAAGTGTCTTTCCCTACCCATCCTTAGTGATATCTAATGTTCTGACTGTACCTGGTATTTTTTTTGGTGTTTAATTTACTGTTTTATTTATAGTATATATCACCACTTTACATCCTGAAGGAGACAAGACCAGTATGCAGAAAGAACAATTCAATATAATAATCTATTGTAAAGCAATAAAAATATACGATTAAAATCTTTTAAAAAGCAATCTGGTCCTATAATTGATGTTTCCTTTCTGATGCCTTGATGATGGATATATCTTCGGTTTCTTTTTAAAAAACAATTGGAACTGATTGTACTTCTTTTGGGAGATAATTTCACAATTGAGACATAGTAGTCCTTTGGCATTGTGAGAAAACCATCAGTAGGATAGCAAGTAGGCCTTCCCCAAGTCATTATAGAGCAATATCATTCTTTTAAAATAAGACTTAAAAATTATAAGAGCTGGCACAGGACTTTGCATTCATTATCATATATTCCTTATTTAGCCACCCCATTTTGCAATTAGACATCTGTGTTTTGCAAATAGACACCTGTGCCAGCTAAGGTTATCTGAGTTGTTTTCAAGAATACTCCCAAAAAGAGTTAAATTCCCTGTTCACCAAGAAGTGCCTTTTAAGGCTGTAAATTTTAACACTTTATCAAACTTAAACTTCATTAAATTTGGCAGATTACTGCATGTAAGTATTTCAGTCTATTGTTCCTTTTTCATTACAGTCTGTATGAGAAATGCTTCATTTATTACTGGGGAAAAAACTGAATCCCATTTCCCAATAATATAATTGGCCACATATTTCTGTACTTTTTGACTGAAAAGGAAAATGATTTCTCCTGTCTATGCATACACATACTTAAGCCTTTTTTTTCATGTCTCGTTTTAATAGAGTGAACACAAAGAAGGCTGTTTCCTCTGATAATGCAGAAGGTGAGAGCAATGCAATTCTTTCTAAAGAAGTACCAGAAGGGTCAGCTTCTACAGAAGAGCCAGAGGCTGTGTCTTTTGCACACCTGCCTGCCTTTCCAAGCTCATCCTGCTCAAGTGAGGCTGCACTTACCAACCAATGTACTGATAAACAGAACTGGAGTAAAGGATCTCAGGATAATTCAGAGAAGCTTCATCCTCCTTCAGAGCTTATCCCTACCTCATTTGTCCCTTTCACGGGCAGTGGTCAGTACCTGGGTAGTGGCTGCCCCACATCAATGCTATCTCCAGTATTGACAAACCAACCAAGTTCTCTGTCCAGTCCTGGAGGGCCTTCCAAGCCAAAGAAGTCAAAGAACAGCCAAGAAAAACTAAAGGAGCAAAAAGAGGTAGCGGTTTAGCTTGCTTACAGTGTTCTTTGGGAGAAGAAAGTTTTCTAGGCCTGTTCTTTTGACAGTTGAACCTATGTATTAATATATTCTCCCAAATTAAACAAAATTATGTCACATTCCCTGAAATAATTAAACCTTCAGTTTATTTTATGTGATTTATTTATAATTTATACGATAACAAACATTTTCATAGGTGAATGATAATACTCTTGAACATTTCAAACTGGGTGACTGAAATCATTCATAATCTCTTGTTTTAATTTTCTAGAGCATTGATCTTAGGTCTAACCCCAGTTCATGATGAATGCTGTTCTACTTTGTTATTAGGACCTAGATGAAGACCATCATTTAATCTTTCTGTGTATGGTTGATGTGTTCAGTTCTGATATTTGATTGAGACATAGATACACCCTCTTACATTGTTTTGCCTGTAGCCATGGGAACCCCTGTTATAACCTTGACCAACGTCCTTATGTTGGCAAAATCATAGACTACTTAAGAGACGCTCTTGGAGCCTGCCTTCTCAAACATGGTAGAGTGCTGTCTTTAGAGTGGCTGCAGGTTCTGCTGGAGCCTTCCCTCCCTCATATTAAACAGCGTGTGACTTTGACTGCTGCTTTCAGGCGCTTTGATCTTGGGTGCCTTTGCCGCTGATTGATTACGTTGCACTCCCTCCTCCATTCCTTCCATTCCCTTCTCTTGCTCTCATCAACAGCCTTAGAATGGGGCTGGCCACATGACATCTGCTTTTTGTCCCTTTTTAGTCCTGGGGGGGGGGGAAAGGGGGGAAAACAAAACAAAACAAAACAAATTATTTTTAAACATCAAAGGTCCATTTTAGCAAAAGAATCTTCCCATTAATGTTGTGCTTGTGTGGGGTTTTTTTTTCCTTTTAATTTGATGGAAGAAGCTGGATAAAATCTGTGCCGGCGTCCCTCCACTTCTGGGCTAGGACTGGTTCACAGACAAGCTATGCTTTGACTTTGATGTCAAAACATTAATTGTTAGAAGGTAGCTTCACTCCCTATTCCCCTAGAGATCAGAAGAATTCGGCAATGCGGGAGGTTTCAGTCTTACCCGGCATGTTTTTTGGAAGTTGTAGCATACCCCTCACCTTTTAATTGTGCAGCACAGTAACATTTAGGTGGGTAATAGATAGCTTTGAGTGGCTTGACCACAGCACTATAATAATCCTAGAGTTGAAGATTCTGTCATAGGTTGAGTTTGGAAATCAAAACCAAAATAAGTGAAAAAGACGAGTATGTTTATGTTTATCTTTCCTTTAACTGCCTTGTGTTGTGATTCCTGGAATGGAAGAACTGTTTAGTTCAAAGAGATTATCCATCAAATCATTCTGTCACCCAGTCCGTGCTATATGTACTGTGTAGCTGTTGCTTATCCTCCTTTTTTGGAATCTAATTGGAGAATTGCTTCTAAGAACTGCATTGTGGAAACTGAACTATTATTCATCGTAATTCCATATCTGAAACAGAGTTCCTGTCTGGCAATTGGCTTTGTATTGGTGGTCTACTAGAGAAGCTTTGAATACAAGAGGACCCGTGCTTTTGTCTTCAGTGTTGGGCAGCAAGCCCTAGCCAAGTGGGACGTTGCCAGTGTCTTGGGTTTGTTTAATAGTAGAGAGGAATGTGTTGCATTGTTTTCATCCTCAAGTCAATTACTTGTTTCTAGACATAGCCCTTCTGGAACTCACTTCAGATTTTGGAAGTCATTGCTGTCATGAGGAGAGTTAAAAGTTTAATGCTTTCTGTCTCCCAAGCTACATTCAGTGCCAATTACAATTTGAAAGTTCTAGGCAATATTTCTCAGGATAATTATATTGATGTGATAGAAAATTCAGTTTTTCAGGCATACGGTATAACTTGTATAATAAGCTTTATGTAGGGCATCAAAGAGCAGCTGGAAGAGGAAAAAGAGAACATAAAGTAAACTGGTTATATGAATGAGGTACCTGCCTCTGAAGCTGAAATATCACCCTAATTGTGATTTTTTAAGATAAACGTTCTTTTGTGTCAATTACTATATTTGCTGTTTCTTGTGAGTTCCTTACTTCATCTGTTTTAGTTTGCTACTCTTTGCTATTGCTATAATAAATTTAAAAAAAATCTAGTGGAAGATAGTGGATGGCATTTGGTTCTGGATTAATTTTTGGGTCTTCTGGAGAATCTATCAGAAATTGTGTGAAATTTATTTATCAGGCATTAATACGAATTGTTAGGGACTACCATGCAGTCCCATAACATCACCACAGCCACCCATTGTTTATTCTGTTCTAATAATTAGAAATAGTGACCATCAACTCCATTTATATTTAATAGTGGCAAGTGACAAATTACTCTGGTTTGCAAAATTGTCAACTCTCTTTCTTCTAATCCAGGAGGAGGAGTCCATGACTCTCGGTTCAAGACAATTGCTCATTTACACAGCAGCCCAGTCTCTAAACTACTAGAGTCAGGCGACAGTAGTCATTGTGAAAGGACAGATTGGCAGCTCGTGGGTACTCCTTGTGCTTTCTGCCCAGGGAAAGCTACAATCAGGCTCCTTCACCCTCTAGTTAGACCTGACTCTCTTCAACTTTCTAAAAGTAGCTGAGGGTCCACCCACGCAACCTCACTCTTTTAACTTTCCAAATTACCCTCTGGTGCCCACAAATAGAGGAAATCTTGCCTTGTAATTTGTGTTGTCTCTACTGATAATTGAGAGAGGCTCCTTCTATTCCCAGAGGGCTTGTTCAGGGTGGGAGGGGTGGTGTTGCTGGAGAGAAGTCAGGATGATAGGACAGTAGATGGGTGGGAAGGCGAGCAAAAACAGGGTATGCTAGAGACATCAAGATGTGGGGGTATGGGTGACTAAAAATAGGACTATCCCAAGTTCACAGAGTCTGGGGCCAGGCCAGGCCAGGCAGATCATTGATGGTCAAAGATGCTAGTTTTCAAAGCAGCCTATTAACCATACAGACCAACTGGTGCCATTGCTTTATAGCTCTGGATTCATAATGTGTTAGCCAAGTTTCATTGCACAGTATTTAATTTATCATAACTAGCAGAACCTAGCCCATGCATAAGAAAATTTTGTGCATTGAATGGAAACTTTAGTTGTGATATAGTACAGTTTCATTTAGTAGATTTTATTGTGTAACTACATCAGCGTGTGCATTTTGGTCAGTCAGTGCTAAGGAAGCAGTCTTTTCTTCTTTCTAGCCACTTCTGTACAGTATTTTCTGTACTGTTTAGTCTTTCCTGAGTCTAGATTTTCTACAGCAGGTTTATATATCTGATTGACATCTTTCCATGGGTAAATCTTACGTTTACACAAGAATAAGTGATGCATAGTTTCAGGCTGTATTGAGATACATTTGCTAGTTTTAAAAATAATAATAATAATAATAATAAATACTGTAGTACTGTACAGCAAATAACTGTTGAAAATAAAAGTTACTAATTTCCTAATTTCATTCCAAACTATTCATTAAAAATAAGATTTTAAAAAAACTAAATAGAACAAACAAAAAATAAAACAAAAGGAAAAAATCCAAATAAAACTAGTATATCAGTATAATAATATGGTAGTGACATAAAAAAACCTATAATGCTATAATAAATTCCTTTGAATGTATTGCATTCAAATAAAAGGTAACCAACCTTTCAGGAATATCCATTGGAAAGGGCAGTATTTTTTTTTAAATGTGAAACTAATTAGGTTTTACATTGAAAGAACTACCCTTGTTATTTCCTAAAACTGGAAATCATTTTTTCTTAGTTCCAAATAGGTTGTTTATTATCCAGTTTTATTTTAATATTTTTAAAATTTTTGATAATATTAATAATATGCTTGATTTCCATAAAAGCCTTTTCTAGTTTATTTGAAACAACTGGTTTTTTGAGAGCTGCTAAAGCACCCAAATCAAACAACATAAGAAATAAACTCTATGTATTACTGTTTGGATGATGTGGTTATTTATATTCATTTTATAATCTTTCAAAGGTTTTAAAAATATCAATAATAAATGCTTAGAAGTAACTGGCAACCAATGTTTTCCAATACAAAGTTCCATTTTTAAATAACCGGCCTACTTACTGGTACATAGGATTACTAAATCCAGGCTATAAAACTTCAGCTAATCACTTAATGACACCAGAAAGATCCAGCTAAGACATGGTGGATCTTTGTTTACAGATCTAATTCAAGTTCAAAAGAGTTTGTATAATATGGGTATAAAAAGTAGAATTTTTTAAAACCCCTAGAATCGGAACCTCTCTGCCAGAGAACGAACACGTATGATATATCTCTAACATAGATAGATGGATTGTAGTCAAACATGAATTATGAGGATGGTTTCGTTTTATGTAATTATATAATGTATACTCTGTGAAAATTAGGCAGGAATTTACATTAGGAAAGATCATAGCATGTCAGTTATAAAGTTACGTATGTAAATAAAAATTAAATATATTGCTCAGAAATGTTGGGGGTTTACCCCACATTTTTCTAAGTGCAAAGATTATATTCCTTGTGCTATGTGGATTCTGTGCCTTGATGGATTCAAGCATCAAGCTTTAATTTATATTCGCTCTACAGCATTTGGACCGAGAGCCAATTGTGTGCCATCCTGATCTTCAAGAGCCGTTGGATTCTGATTCACAAGATCTCCCTGATGAGTTCTTTGAGGTTACAGTAGATGATGTGAGAAAACGTTTGGCCCAGCTCCAGAATGAAAGGTAAATTTATTTTTCACTAGTAGTTAAGTAATAATTTTTATGGCCAATGTGCATACAATACAGATTGTTTCTCTGATTCTGACGGAATCCTAAACAATGAATATGCTCAAGATTTGCTTCCCAGTTGTACTTATTATTCTTCATATTCTTGGAGATTGTAGTCTTCTAGTTGTACTCCCACCTGCCTAGACAGAAACTTAATGTTTTTCTCTAAATACTAACTTTGTAGGAGAGCTATATTAGTTAATCTATGATAGCAAAAAAACCCAGACCAAATTTAATAGCATCTATTTTGATTAAAAACTGTATTAAAAGGCATAAGCTTTATGAGCCACACTTATTTCATCAGATGCATAGAATGCCTACACTGATACAGAATTTAAATTGGAGTGGAGGGAGGGGGAATACAGATGAGTTATGCAAATTGCAGGTTACATATGAGACAGTTGTCCAAAATGAAAAGCAAGGTTTTAACAGCATCATTTAGCAAGAGTTTTTGGACTTGCATTCAAAAGTTTCAGGTAATCTCAACAGATCTCAACAACTATAACCATTATTGTTGATTGAGAAGATACTTTTATTCTGTCATACAAAAAACATACACTTGTTAATAACATAAAATTAGTTGGAAAAGGTACTACTATGTTTCCCCGAAAATAAGACATGTCCGGATAATAAGCCCAATCGGGCTATTCAATGCATTTGATAATATAAGCCCCCTCTGCAAAATAAGCCCCCCCCGCCAACTACTTATATGCATGCGCAGCCAATCCCGCCATTTCTTCTGGTTGCTTGCTGGGCAACCAAAATGAATTGAGGTGAGGCGGGGGGGAAGGCGGGGACATGCCCTCCCCTCCCTGTTCTTTGTGCCGGTCAAGCAGCCCAACACATCCCAAACCACCCCAATGGCAACAGCAGCCTGGCTGCTTCCCTTCCCTGCCATCTCTTTATCGAGAGGGGTGGTGGGGTGGGGAAGAAGCGAGACGCATGGAGTGAGACACAGCTCCCTTGCCGTCTCTTCTCCCCTCTTGCCGGGCATGACAGGGCTCCTCCCCTCTCTTAGCCACCCACCCTCTCTATGGATGCAATTTGGGGATGGCAGGTAGGATGGGTGAGAAGCGGGATGCAGGTCTTACTTTTCAAGCTCTGTTGCTTTCCTTGCCATTGTGTCCAGGGAAACACGCTGTAAAAGAAGATCTCGCGAGTTTGAGACGATTGAACTCGCGAGAAGGTTT
>JANHFM010010524.1:36695-48447 GCA_032468115.1 Grayia smithii | reverse complement strand
ATGGTTGGGGGTCACCACAACATGAGGAACTGTATTAAAGGGTCACGGCATTAGGAAGGTTGAGAACCACTGACCTAGATAGACACTCACTCCCTCTCCCTCTCCCTCTCTCTCTCCCTCTCCCTCCCTCTCTCTCTCTCTCTCTTACACACACACAGACACTCACAGCTAAATATTGCTTATTCATGGCTGAGATCAATAGTTCAGCAGCATCCTGTTCACTCTTTATATAAAAATGTGAGAGTGACACAAACTAGAAGAATCACGACTGCTTGAACATCACCTGGATTAATAAAGTCTGCATCAGATGTTGAGGAAACTGGACAATCTGATGATAAGTGGGCTACTAGAACCACCCTTTCATGGATGGGACAAGAGAACTTGGAACTGATGGAATACTACTACAATGTAGACCTAATGAGATCAGGGAACTATGGATGGAGAGAAGACCTGAATTCACACTAACTGAGAGAAACAGCTAGTTATTCAAACCTTCAACAGGGTAAAAAGAAAGCTGCTTTCAAAACCTGAGATAGATCAACTGCACATTACATCCCATTTTCAAAAAGACCTGGAAAAACAACTGAAACCCCTGAAGCTGGAAAAAATGTTATCACCCTCTCCATTGCAGAGCCCAACAGAATAACAGGGTTGGGAGGGACCTTGGAGGTCTTCTAGTCCAACCCCCTACTTAAGCAGGATATCCTATACCATTTAAGACAAATGGTTGTCCAATCTCTTGTTAAAAACCTCCAGTGATGGAGCATCTTCTGAAAGCAAACTGTTCCCCTGATTAATTTTCTCACTGTCAGGAAATTGCTCTTTATTTCTAGGTTGGGTCTCTCCTTGATTAGTTTCCATCTGTTCTGCCTTCAGGTGCTTTGGAGCATATTGTCCTCCACTTCTTTGTGGAAGTCCCTTAGGTATTGGAACCTGTTATCATGTCATCCCTGACATAGAAGGAAGATCAAGCAGGGGGAGTGCCATGGAAGACAAGACTTTGCAACAGATAGCCAAGGTGACAGGCATTGCAAAATCCTATCAATGGCTGGTAAGGGCTGAAGTAAAAGACAGCATCAAGCACTGTTCCATACATGCTACAGGATTACAAGTATTTACAATACAATTTTTAAAGGGAAAAACTGTTAACTAAGGAGTTGAAATCAGAAATACCTCCAAGTTTTAAATATTTATAATTAGTGTGTATCATGGAATTCAATAAAGAGGAAGTTAGAAACTATTATTTATACCTGTTGGTTGGTGGGTTTTTTTACTATTTGTTCTCTATTTTCTTTTTCTTGTATTTTTAAGTAACAAATAATGCAGATTTTGGCATTTACAGTAGCTCAGAAATTCAAATCCTTTCTTATATTGTTAAAATAATTTAATTCATAAATTCTCATAAATTATATATTAAAATATTTCTTTCAGTTATATTATCAATAAACTGTGTGTTTCAAAAATGTAAACTGTTTGAAATCATCTATTGTTAATCGCATCTAATGTGGACACTAATTACTGTTAAACTAGAGCTTCCCCATTTGGCCATATCAAGAAAGAAACTCTAAATTATAGCCATCCAGATATTTGCAGCACAGATACTACAGCTTCAGTTAAGCATTCTCCTAAAACTAACAAATTCTAAAGAATGAGTTCTGTGTGTCTATTTTGTACTTTCTTTAATAGCCTAAATTTTATTTCTTAGTAACTCCTCAATACATTTTGAAATTCCTAATTGCTTTCTGCAGAAGCTCTTCCTGATTCTACGGAATGAATTGGGACTAACAACAACTTTGTATTTCCATAATCTATCATGTATAAATGACAACTTCTTTCTTTGAACGATCTTTCATTTATAATGAACGGCAAATGCCAAATTGCATAGAAGTCATTGCAGGGACTTTTGAGATACATACCCTTAAACATTTTTCATGAAATATACAGAAAATCTTGGTTAAGAGATTCAATCTTCCAAATTTCACCAAAACTGTTCCAAGAGTTACTGGTTCTTTATTTTTAGATGTTGTATTAAAAAACATGCCAGTGACTTTATGATTTGAAAAAGAATTAAATGAAATTTGCAACAAAAATTATAGTATCTGTCACAAATTTTCAATGGCTAGGTAAACAGAGCTTTATGCAAAGAAACAACTGATGGCAAAATGGAATATGAGAGTAAATTATAATAACTGAATTCATTCATCAAATGTAGAATGTAGTCTGAAATGAGATAAAGCATCTTTATGCAAGAGCTGCCAAGATTTTTTTAAATAAAAATCTAACTCAGACTATAGTTTTTGCTCTCCAGTTTTACAGCAGGAAGGATTTGGATAAAAGTTCCAACTGTCTCATCCAGTTATTTAAAAATTCTCACTAAGCAAGTTAAATCCTTTATGAAACCAGATATGTATATTTTTTTCAGAATTTTTATATCATATGGTGCTCTTTCTGTATTCACAGTGCATTAAAACATAATCAGCTCATTACACCTTCTTATATTTTTGCATTCTATCATTATTATCTAAAAACACCTCCTGCATTAAGCCAGTTAAACTAATCTCACTTATAACAGCATGATGTCAACTCTTATCCCAAGGGTTATTTAAAAATTGAGAGTTTGGTAAGTACTTATTATTTTACTTTCTTTTTGATGTGGTACTGTTTTTCCTCTTTTCTATATTCTGCTTAATCTTCTGTCACCTTTTCTACTTCTAGCAATTGCATAAGGGAGAAAAAAAATCAACACAATTAACCAAATTTACAATATTCATCCATTTCAAACTAGAATTCTAGTCCCTAGAACTGTATTTCTCAAACTCAGCAATTTTAAGACGTGTGGACTTCTTGCTGGGGAATTCTAGAACTTGAAGTTCACACATCTTAAATTTTCTGACATTGAGAAAAACTGGTGTAGAATATGGGAACAATTGAATTCATCCTCCTTTAGAATGAGTTAACCCTGTCACTTGCATTGCTTAACAAGTGACAATGGCAAGGAGAGATGCAGTTATTTCCAGTGCCTATAGATGCTGATTTTTTTACATTTATGATTTACCATATGGATGCAATGGCAACCATTTCTTGACCTCAGAATGTAAGGAAACAGAGGGTATGCATAATAATTTCATGGAACCTCTGAATTGGTTGTTTCTAATGCATGCTGATGAAAGATACAGACTTTTAGAATGAGAGTAATGGAATTTACATTGCTTTTAGCCCTACAGAAAACCCATGATACTTGGATACATATTAATAAAAAAATTTTTTTTGCAGATTCTCAGATCAGTGTCCAAGATTTTAGCAAAGCTTATTTAATTTCTCAGAGGTATCATCCATCGAAGCATGTTCAAAGAAAGAACTGAAAGTTTGAACATCTCTAATATATTTATATAGGCTTTTTTTAAAAAAAAACACTATCCTAGTTTCAAATGTTGATGACGAACAAATCCTTCATCAATAGGGAATAAAATACTGAGATACAGCATATGTTCAAATGTCACAGTTTGCTTTCTCAGCAGGTAAGATGCAAATTCTTTCTATAAGGATTTGAGAAATTATTTATCTTGAATCCTCCGAAATCAGGTGGCTCTGGAACAAAGAAGTGGAGAAAAAGATATTTTTATCTCAATATTTTGAATTTACTATAAAAATGAATGTGTTTCAATCACCAAACCAGCATAAGTGTAATAGCAACATTAAGCAGCAACAAACACAGATCGTCTTAAAAATGTACATTTTTATTAATGACTGGCAGACTCCCCATAACCTGGGAAGATTAAAAAAGCTGGATGTCTTTCTGTTCTTTTCCCATGCTCATGTTTCCTACATTCTTTTGTATTCGGTGTGGCCTTCACTGATATCTGCAGGAATTTATTTTCTTTATGGCCCCCTGGAGTGAATGTAGTGCTATTTTTCTAACTTGCATTCACAGGAGAAATATGAAAGCTAAGAGGCGCACTGTATAAATAAACATGGAATGGGAACATGAGAGCCAAACACAAGAAATCTGATGCATGCTAGAGACACAATAAAGCATAACAAATAGTAAGCTGTGCTTTGCCCATGGCGACATTCAGCTATGTCTATAATTATATAATACAACAGTCACTGATTCCTTAGTTGTAGATCAATGCTATATTTTACATTTCCTACCTCCATTGCTATAAAAATATAAAATTGAATTTAAAAGTAGACTTTGTACTTCCCTTAGATATAGGTGGAGGTATAGGTTTCCCCTGTCCAGTCATATGTGATCTAAGGGGCAATGCTCGTCTCCATTTCTTAGCTGAGGGAGCCAGTGTTGCAGGGGTGGGTTCTACTTACCTTTACTACCAGTTCTGATGATGCACGTGCTTCATGCGTGCGTTCCCCGAATGGGCACTCCGCGCATGCACAGTAGTTTTGGGGAGGAACCTCTAAAAAAGCATTCTGCACATGCACGGAGCGCGCAAAGTCTCGAGAATGGTAAGTACGGGCGTGCAGGTGGGCCCAGCTCCCGGTCACGGAGAACCAGTTCGGTGACATCACAGCGTCACTGCTACCGGATCACGCGAACCAGCCCAAACCGGGAGCAACCCACCACTGCAGTGTTGTCTGAAAACTCTTCCATGTTTGTGTGGCCAGCATGACTATGCTCCAAGGTGCATGGAATGCTGTTACCTTCCATTAAGTACCATTGAAGTGGTACCTCGTTTTCTACTTGCCTTTGTATGCTTTTGAACTAGTAGTTTGGCAGGATCTGGGAAAAGTAATAAGAACTTATCCTATTGCACAACACTTGGGTCTAGAACTGGGCTATCCAGCTGAAAAGCTCAGCATCTTTAACTGCTGAAACATAACGCCCATGCTCTTAGACATAAGCACATACTACATAAAAATACTGAATGCTAAATATTATTAAATTGGATCAAATGTCTTATTTGACAATGCCTGGCAACAATGACCATTACAACTTTTCAAAAACAATGCCTTGGAAGGTTACAACAAGCATCCCATGATGGAGCTAGGCTAAAGATATAAAATGTTCTTATGCTAAACAGCAGATTTTCACAGATATATTGAATACATAAATGTCATATGACTTTTGAAGTAACAGGAGGAATACGTATAACATGCTTTAATTCAACAGCATCTTCTTTGCATATTAGTGAAAAGCTTTGCACTCTTTCTCCAACAGGTCCATTCATTCTCTAATGCCGTAGCTTTTTGAAAGTAGTTGGTTTGAACAGTCTTTATGAGATGAGATTCACAAATAGAAAAAAAAGCAAATGTAAGGTATGCTTCTCTTCAGTATTAGTTTCATGTCTAAAGATAGCTCTCACATAGACCCAATAATATATAATGCTGGCCAAAGATTCATTTTGTTCAGATATGTAACCCACAATTTAAAACTTCTAAAAGAGATCTTGATTTCCCCTCTTCATAGTGTATAATATATCCATAATAGTAGCTAAGGTACATGAAGAAAGAAATAAGGAGATCTCATGGATTGAACAAGGAAAATATTTTACATATAGTTTTTGTTCAGTCACTGAGCAATGCAAAAGCTTTAAAAAACTATATGCTTTAACCACAAGCATTTTTGAGGGGTGTTTCCTTTTAAAGTTCAAAATATAGAATGCATATAGGGAACATACTGTCAGAGTTTTTTGCAGCACATACAAGCAGATTCAAAATGTCTTTTTATACATAATAACACATGACATACAATACCCTTGTTGGTTTTTCCACATTGTAGAGAAGAGAAATAGCAAGAACAAACACAGCACAAAATGGAAACAAAAAATGGAGAAGGCAAAATGGAGGAAAGAAAAATGGAGGAGAAGGAAGCTAGTGCTCTCAAGCTTATATGTAGAACAGTTAAGCCACGCCCAGGCTCCAAACTGTCTCTTATGGTCATACAACAAATACTATGTTTCAGTTACCAAACAGCCCTCATTGGCTGTCCTGTTGCTATGCCCTATTCCAGTTCATGAATATACTTTGACACATACCAGCATTACTTTTTTGGCATGGAATAGTCACCCAATTAAAAGGTGTGAGGGCTTGCCCCTATTTCTTATTCTGAATGGTAGACAGGTAGGATTCTCTTTCCATGCTCCCTTCTCTGTTTAAAGAGAGTTGAACTTTTTTCAGTGGCAATTGTGCCCTTTTTTCTCTGAGGGGATCACAGATAATTATTTTGGAATGACTTAGGCTTTTAGCTTAGTTTAATATAATTCAACCCATTATGAAAAGGGAGTGTGGTGGTTCATGAGGTTAGCACACCAGGCTGATGATTGGCATGTTTGAGATCAGTTGCTCCTGAGAAATGGGATGAGTTTCCATCACACACTCCAGCTCCTGCTGACTCAACAGTTTGAAAGTGGGTGACTATGAGTAGAGAGATAGGTACCACGTTAGTGGGCAACTTAATGGGGACATGAAAGGAGTAACCAGTTAAGGCCTTCCCTGAGGCAACGATGAAGTCACCATTCAATTCTTTCAACCTGGAAGCACTTTGGTGCTCCCAACATGATTGCAGTAGTAACCTAGTATGATTTAGGATTATGTCCATAAGAAGCTTTTTGGGCTTTCTCAACAAAGCACATTTAAGGAAAACCTTACCTCATTGCAAAGTGAGAATGAAACCATGATGTTGTTTAAATCATTTGATGTGGGATAAACTAGACTAACAGGTATTTGATTTTACAACAAAAATAAAATTACATTTAGAAAGGATAATATTGTAAACTGCTACTCCTTTTCTCATTAAGCTTTCATCTGCAAAAGTTACTAAATATTTCTTATTTTTGTTACTGTTATCTGGACTGCAAAGGACTTACTTTTTGCTGGACGTTAGGTGAAATGAGATTCCTGCCTCATGTGGTAGCAGTATAGAGTGCTATTGAATTAGCTCCTCTGGTCTGAAGTTCATCGGAAGATCTTCCTTCATTGCCAAGATCGTAGCAAGTATCAATTGCCAACATCATTACACTAAATGGGAACAGGATCTTATTTTGCCTTAACAGCAAAATATTTGTACACCCAACACAAATTTTGAAGACACTGTTTATCATCTTTTGGGGACTAGAAGTGATTATGCAGAAAAAGTGCAGAATGATAGAAAGATGTATAACAGAGAACACCAAACTCAGTTCCTCCATTGTTGTTGTTGTTAGTTGCGAAGATGTGTCCGACCATTGCAACCCCATGGACAATGTTCCTCCAGTCCTTCCTGTCCTCTACCATCCTCTGGAGTCCATTTAAGTTCATTCCTACTATTTCAGTGACTCCAGCCAGCCACCTCGTTCTTTGTTGTCCCATTCTTTTTTTGCCCTCAATCTTTCCCAGCATTAGGCTCTTCTCCAGTGAGTCCTTCCTTCTCATTTGGTGGCCAAAGTATTTGAGTTTCATCTTCAGGATCTGGCCTTCTAAAGAGCAGTCAGTTGATCTCCTCTAGGACTGACCGGTTGATCACCTTGCAGTCCAAGGGACTCGCAGGAGTCTTCTCCAGCACCATAGTTCAAAAACCTCAATTCTTTGGCATTCAGTCTTTCTTATGGTCCAATTATCACAGCCATACATTGCAGCTGGGAAAACCGTAGCCTTGACTATATGTACTTTGGTTGGCAGGGCCAATAGTTTTGCATGCTTTCGGTATTCCAAAATTTTAAACAAGAAGGACCATTTCAAATTGTCAAAAGCCTTCTCTGCATTTAAGAAAAACAGTGCCACTTGTTTCACTTTGTCTACTTCTGAAGTAAGGCAACTTCAACTGCACACATTCAATTAAATTGGATAACATTATATTTTAAATACTTTATTTTGCAATTATTTCAACCATTCATAAATTCTAGTATATACAATTACTTCAAGCTGTGATTCATTTTCTGTCCTGGAACAAGTGTTTATGTAATAACTGGTACAGTAGTTATCTTAAAAGTATATATTGATTGCCACAATTCAATGAGATAGAAGTGGATTGGTCTACAAGACTGATTAGAGTAAGACGGTCCTGCAGATTGAAAGTAACAGTTCTCTTTCCTAATGGTGCAATTTATTAGAAAATGGTCAATGGCCTAAAATCTTCAAGAACTAACTGACAAGAGAAATGTATGTGCAATCTGTTTGGCAATTTTATTTTTGTTAATACTCGTCTTCACTTGACCAGTTCACTGAATAGGATCTATGAAACCAGGTATTACAAAACACAAAATCTCCGATGTTTACAGATGTCTTGTGTGTTTGAAGAAGCTTCTAGAGGGTTAGTCTGGCTTGAGAAGTCATTTTATAAGATACATCAGTAGTTTCATTTTTTGAAGCGGGTTCAATCTTTGAAATAAGATTATACAAAGAATCTAATGTCTTTGCATAATATCATTTTACCTTATTTAGAGAACCCAAAATTGTTCATTTTTACAGATCACTATTTGAGGTTGGATCTGCTGGAATCTGCTGTGTCCCCTTCTGAAGCTGACATTTTAGTAGCTAGGTAAGTAGAAATTGTGAATAATTTGTTTCAAAGATCAGAATTTATCAGTTGGCAGAATATAGACATGTTATCTTACATCTGCCTAAGTTCCATCTGGATGATGAAAGGACCACTTATTTGCAAACTCCACGGAGATTGAAAGAAAAATCTGCACCTTTGGCTCTTGCATTTAGTTCAACATGCAATTTATTGTACTTGCATATGGAGAGGAACCAAAATGAAAATCTAATATTTTTCTTTTCTTCCAGGCGGCTGTCTAAATTGGTAGATCATACAGCTCAACATTTGGAATCTGCTCCTAGCTCCTCACTTATATCAAACGAGGCTAACCAAAATACAGAGCATTCAGAATCAGCAAATCTTGAAATACCACAGCCACAAATAAGGAGGGCCCCAACTGGAAAAGTGCCAAAGTGGCTGAAACTGCCAGGTACCATCTTACATGTAATAGGAAGATACGTACTTTTTTTCCTCCGAAAAGAGAGATCCAAATCTGTCTTCACACCCGTAACTCCTCTACTTTATGTTAAGTTATTCCCAACTGTTGACCCTCATTGAGTCCAAACTGATTTACCCCCATCATTTTAGAATGTGAGAATATATATGATCCATGTTCTTCAGTATGCTACCCTGTTTTCCCAAAAATAAGACATCCCCTGATAATCGAGCTTTTGAGCGCACGGCAAGAAGGCCAAACACTTATTTCAGGGTTCAAAAAAATATAAGACAGGGTCTTATTTTCGGGGAAACACGATAATATACTATCTGAATTTTAGTTTGAAATCTATTTCTTTGGAAAAGTTCATGAAAGTTCCACTGTGCAAACTCATTTGCTATTGTTGCCTTATGTTTACATTTCAGGTGGGAAGAGATGAAGAAGTGGTAATATCTGCTGCTGAAAGATGCTTTCCTTGGTTGAGAAGCAACATTTAATTACCATTTTCTGCCTCCAATAAAAAGCTAAAATATATGACCTACAAATGATTTTACAGAATAAACTTGAATGCTGTTTCCATTTGCCAGTTCTGTTAAATTGGGAATGAATGTTGCCTGGGTTCTGCAACATCATTGACATATACAATGCATATTTAGATGGTGTTGTAAAGCAAGAGAAAGCACAGGCTTTCTGTGACTTCAGATCACATAAATGGAGTAGGTACAGAAATTCAGACAAATAATTTGCCACCTTTTTTGTGTGGATGCTGAGAATTTCAAGAACATGGTTCTGAATGAGAATCTATAGCAGGTGGTATTGTGAAGCAACTTGGGCTGATTTTGAAAGTGTTAAATAGAGTCAGACCTGGGTCATGCTTGGATAGAAGACCATAAGACTTTCAAGTCTATAGACCCTGGAAAAGGAGAGAAAACAAATCACTTCTGTACTGTTGGTAAGAAAATTGTATGAGAATATCAAGTACTGTCAAGATGTACATGGCAGGCAAACTCAAAAATAGGATTTCAGAAAGGCATATTTAGTGCTAATCACACAAAAAAATATTTAAAATAGTCAAGGTTGGTCCTAGGCAGAGTTAAATAAGTCAGTTAAGGTGGGGTTTCTGAAATTCTTCCTTCTCATAGCTGCTGCCACCTTGGTAGACTGCCTCTTCTCATGGCCAGTGATCTCTTCCTCTGTCTGGCTCCCACAGTTTCTCCTAGGTACATTCCAGGAGTCGTTGGATTTGAAGATATTTACCTTTCTATGAAGGGACATTCTTTAAGGAAACTGATAAACAGATCTAGTGGGGACTACTAGGATGTAGAAATGGTACTTAAAATGAATGGACCAGAGAAGCTTTGACCATATAAGATTCTCTGCTTAATGAGCACAATCTGCTTCCTAAATATTTTAGAAAAAAATTGGGATTGATTCAAATAAACAAGGGACACATATGATTCTGTTTGATAATTTCAGTACCTAGGATAGACAACTAATTACAATAAAACCTTCAGTTTAAATGAGGGGAAAGGAATACCTGTTAAAACAAAGTTGATGAAACCCAAATGAATTTTAGGTTTTACTTATTTATATCCTACCTTTATTATTTTTATAAATAACTCAAGGCCACAAACATGCACAGTACTGTTTTCTCCTTCTAAATTCCCCACAACAACCCTGTGAGATAAATTGGGCTAAGAGATAATGACTGGCCCAAGGTCACCCAGTTGGCTTTTTTTTTCTCACACAGGACTATAATTCACATTATCCTAGCTTCTAGCCTGATGCCTTAACTATTATGATTAGGTGCATAAAGTGGAAATGAGATTTTATTAATATGCAGCATAAAGCATAAAGTGGACAGACAAAATCTGTCATGCTAAGCACAGTTTATTTTATTAAGGCTTTACTACCGTATATTCCTTGCTTAAAATGTAAAAATGTAGATACTATTACAACAGTATAAAGCTATATTTGCTGTAGACATGCTTAGAGGTTTTTTTCCCTTTCCTTATCAGATCCTCAATTTATTGTTCCTTTCTGTATTTTGTGCAAGGTTAAATATTGTAAAAATTAATAGAGAAGATGTTGCTCTTCAGTTTGGTAATATATTAGTTCAGTTGATCTAATAATGGTTTAGGGATTTCAGGTCTAACCTCTGTATACATTTGGTCTTCTGAATCATTCTTGTTAATGAAAAGCAAGATACATTTGCTGACTAGGAGCAACCAAGTAGTAAATAATGTAAGACTGCTTGGTCATATACAGGCAATCTGCTTTAAACTACAAGGCATATTTACAATAGAGAAGTAGATAGATAAGATACCTCTCTACTGTGTACAGTTGTATTGAATCAGGTGAATATTATTCTCCAACCCATAGCAGAATTCAAAACATAACTCATATAAAAGTTAAGAAGCCCTAAGTAGCTCCTTGAGGGGGGGGTTTACATATAACACAGAACAAAATCTTCTACAGAAAGCTCTGTTATAACATAGATAATACTATTCAGTTAGAATTCTTTGCAGTCTTAGAAACAGCATTTAAAAACACAGGATGTGCCACAGAGAGTCAAGAAAACATAAGGGAAACAATCATATCATAGACCACAAGAACACAGAATCACAACCACCTCAAAGCCAAAGACAGAGCAGGCCTCAAAAACCTAAAGAAGGACCTAACTATCATCCTTCTTCTAGCAGGCAAAGACCAAACCATAGTTATCATGGACAGATCACAATAGATACAAAAAAACCAAATAATTACTAGAAGACAAAGAAGCCTACATCCCAGTAAACACCAACCCAATTTAGAAACTAGGCAACCAGATCTGGAGAATTCTT
>JANHFM010010524.1:5752-23224 GCA_032468115.1 Grayia smithii | reverse complement strand
CAAAGGTGATCCCTATTTTTCTACTTGCATTTTTTACATGCTTTCAAACTGCTAGGTTGGCAGAAGCTGGGACAAGTAACAGTCCTCATTTTACCCACCTTGGAAGGATGGAAGGCTGAGTCAACCTTGAGCTGGTGAGATTTGAATTGCTGAACTGCAGCTAGCAGTCAGCTGAAGTAGCCTGCAGTACTGCACTGTAACCACTGCACCAACTTGGCTCTTATTTACATCTTATTCTCTTGAGAGTAAAAGGGAATCAACTATTGAAGCCTTCATATCTACACAGTATAAAGGTCCCATCATCCACCCTCCTTCTGGCTGCTTCGGCCCAACTCTAAATTACTTAACAGTACTTCACCCATTTCTACCAACTATCCCACCTGTTTACAGTTACTTATTTTGATGAAGACTATTCCTTGTTTTATTAAAATTATTTCCATCTAGGTTTTCTGGAAATGGCAGAAACCCAATAAAGTACATTGTTAGGCATTTTCCATTATTCCTACTGACAAAGTTGGTTTCTTTGGGGAGATGGGGAGTAAAGGCATACAAAAGAGGCTTCTTTTATCTCAGTAAATAGGAAAATGTTCAGAGGAACATGTAGAGCTAAATGTATTAAATAACCTTTAGCTGATTATCGTCACGTATCACATAACCAATATCTTAATATGCACACCTTGGGGGAAAACCACTTGTAGTTTAAAAGCAAAACAACCCTCCTTTATCTTTGTTTTCTATTCTAACTAGAGCAAACAATGTAACTTCAAAAATAATATGATATATTATTAATATTCTCTAACCAACATTTACATTTAGTGTTGCACTATTTAAAACTGGCTGCAACCACTGGTTTGGCTGGGACAACTATTTTGTTTGTCATATTCAAGAGCTATCTCCCATTAAAGGAGCTTTTGTCTCAACTTCAAAGCTACTGGACTTTATGCACTTTTGTACAGTGCCTAGAAATCTTCTAAGTACTTAACACAGTAAATCTTATAGATACATCTACCAGGTAATGAATTCAATGGGCTTTCTCTTGGATAAGGGGATATAAAAGTATATCTTCCCTAGGTTCACAGCCGTTCCTTTGTGTTAAAAACCCATACCATTTTTGAATTTTGAGCTCTAAACCAATAAATCTAGAATTAATCTAGAAAGTAAGTTTACATGTATCAAACTTTTTTTTTAGGTTGGGGTTTTAAGTGATACAATAATATCAAAGTCAGTGCATCAAAACTCAGAAACTAGCAATCCTGCATTCCGCATAACGCAAAAGGACATAGCAATATAGCAACTTTTGATAAAAGACACAAAATACAAGAAAACAAAAGTGATGATGAAAATATTTCTTTGGAAGCTTTATTAATTTATATTTCATAAGACAAGCTGCATTGAAGAGTGAAAGGTAAGCCAAAACACTACAATTTAGTAATTGCAATTCTAGCAACTGAACAAACTGGTACATGAATCCATGTATGATATATAGCAGTGCACATATAAACTGCACGTGCCCATGCCTAAACTGAAAGGTGCCTGTGCGCCTGGACGCATACACGGACATGTGCACATGCGCAACAGACCTGAAGATCTGCTGGCTAGCAGGAGGCAGGGCATCCCAACACCGGCAGCACAGCAAGAGGTAAGACCTTTTCCTTTTGTGAGCTTCTGTTTTGTTGTTTGCAGGGAAACAGAAGCTCACAAAAGAAACGCCCCAGCGATCTGACCTGGGCCATGCCACACATGCCAGTAGAGAGGGCTCTCCGTACCACCTCTGGCACGTGTGCTATAGGTTCGCCATCACAGATATATAGCAACTATTTTAAACAGAAATTGATATTAAAAGTTTACATATAATGGACATGGGTAATCCCACTAATTAAGTACTGTTATCGGTTTACCACTTAATCAAACCTCACCCCAAAATTTGTTTAGAAGATTAACACACTGATGGAAATAATTCCATGAATTGGTCTTCTGGGGAAGAAATCGCGAATTGAAGATGAATGCCTGAAAAGCAGGATGGAATGAAGAGCTGTCAAGTAGACCAGCTTTTTGTAATTCCTCTCTAGACATGAAGAGGATTTGAGAGTGCCCACAAGTGCTCTGGAGAGTTGCCCTCTGCAGGTCATTGATGAGTTTGGAGCTCTGAGAGATGAGGGAATAATCATCTTGATCAAACCAGAGTCAGCACCTTTGAAACAAGGTGAATTCATGTACTTTCTTTTTAATCACTTTTGGAAATTTCGTCTTAACAGTTTTTCAGCTGTTAGGAACCTTTGGATATGTTTTACAAAACTGAATGGATTTCCTTCAATCCTTACTGAAAGAAGTTATTAAGGACAAAAATTAAGGAATAAATAGTAAAAGAGTGATTAATTTTTTGATTTTAAAAAGTTTCAAATGGCTATGGGTCCAAATAAATTTAAAATAACATTTTGGAGTTAATTATAAAGACCCATTCTCATAGGAAAATATAATTTTGAATTCTTTAAAAAATGAAAAAGACTAAAAATTGGGCATTAAAGGGAAATAGATCAAACGTTACAATTATAGAAGAACACTCACACTCGACTTACAAATACAGAATGAAGCAAAATATTTTAACATTGCACATTCTAAAATATTTTTGAACAATGAACCTAGAAGTTAACTTTAAGAATGTCTGCCTCTACAGATACTCTACGTTTAAAAAATGCTATAGAAGAGGTTTTACCTGACATGATTGAGACTGATTTGAAAGTGGATTTAAAAATGATAGGCTACACGAATAACATGGAAAAAGATGTCACACTGGATATACAAAAGATGCTGATGTTTTAATAATTAAAAGGATTATACAAATAACAAACTGTGACATGGAGAATTTTCCTATACTAGATTTACAAAAGAGGCATGTTAAAGCTCTGAAGAATTTTGTGGGAAAGGCAAGTATTGAAAAGAAATCAAGTTCTGAGACACTGTTTGAAGGGAGTAAAGATCAAGTTTAATAGAAGTAAAAGGAAGGAATATAAAGTTAGTGGATCAAAGCTAAAATAGATATCTGATAACCCTTAATGGACATCTGCTGATATCAGGACTGAAATGACAAGGTTTTATGAATGTGTTTAAAGATAACAGTTAGAATATAGATTTTATAAAAATGGGAAAGAAGAGATCATTTGTTTTTATTTTAAAAGGGGATGCTACTAAAATTGTTTATTCTTGCTGTGACAAAAGGGAGAAAGTCACTTTTTATTCTGGTTTGTTTTTTTACTATATTCTTACTTTTCTTATTTTTTATTTTTTTTTACCTATTCTGCACCTTCTATTTTTATTTTTTAGTGTTAGTTTTTATTGTTCTAAATAATAATCTTTCATAAAATTACCATTTTATAAAAGAAATAATTCTATGAATTATAAAGAGAATTAAGAGTTTATAAGCACAGTAAGAAAAAACTAGAAAGAACTGAACAATTGAAGGCGTTCAAATGGATTAGTAGCAATTGTTAAATAACTGATTGGCAAACAGATGGAAAAAAGTGTATTTCCAAGCACACCTAGTTTGCTATTCTGCTCACTTTTACTCAGATCACATATTTATATAATATACAAATGTACACAATACAAAAGCTACTGAAATAATAATTCTTAACAAATAATATGACAGACAAGTTTCATAGGCTTATGCTAATCAGAATAGGAGAAGCACATTATCTTTTTTTTTCTAATAGTTTTTTAAACTTTCCCTTCCATGAAAGGTAATGGAAGAAAATCAAAGTGCTCTGCCAGCTCTAGAGCTGGGTACTTTTGTCTTCCTATTCATGCAATTGTATATCAAGTCAGACTATTAGTAAACCAAATTCAATATCATGTATCCTGCCTAGCAGGTTTCTAAGAGTTCAGATCTTTTGCAGTTGTACTTGCCAACATTTGACAAAGAAGTTGTGATTTGTCTCCAAAAATTTGGACTTGGGTTTAGGCATACTTAATCAATGTAAAATTGAGCTATAAAACTGGGCTAATTAAAAATGCATTCAATTAGGCTTTTGAAGTATTTTTTTTTTAAATACAACTTTTGTACAAAAGAAACAGGCACATTTGTATTATACTGCAGGCTTAATAGGAAACAAAATAGGAAATGAATGAAGCTCTAGTGCTATCTGCTGTATCAGTCTAGAACTGCTCCAAAGAATTTCATTAATTCAACACATAACATTCACTTGAAGAAACATTTAATGATACATTTGTGTGTCTTTTAAAATGCATTTTGAGAAAACTATAGTAATTAATATACAACTTCAGTAGTTGAGTGAAACTTATTATTCAGTACTGTGATAGCATTTTACTCCAAAGTGAATTCAACTTCTATATTCACTTCCTGGCTTCTGTTAGCAGTCCGTTCTCACCTTTATTACTTTACTATCCTGACCATGCTGCCTTCCTATTAGAACTTTCCTAATTCATGATATTTTATCTTCTATTACTAAATTTTTAAGCAAATTATTGTCCTGAGGATGCATGACCCTGGGTGTTTTGTTTTGTTTTTATATTATGGACAATATCCCAGTTCCAATACTGTGTTCATCTATATCAAATCAGTTCAACATGCATCTTTTATTAAATCCCAAGTATTGTTCAAAGTTAAATCTGGGGCTGTTTCTTTTCTAATCAAAGTTGCCACCGGTTTTGAACATGATAATTTATATTTAATTACATGTTCATAGACATGCTCTTATCCATGCAACATCCATGCAAGGTACAGCGCTCGGTATAAAGTTGTGTAGTCCTAACGGCGTAACAATTAACAAAAGTGCCTTTATCTTCGCGTTATAATGTAAAGCTAGTGCAAATACATTATGATGAATAAGCAGTCCTGGATTATTTCGTAATAATAGCAATAATAATAAACATGTAGTAAACTTGTCCGTAGATGGTATTAAGGATGGGCAAAACAAGAGATCACCTCCGACGCTCCCACTCCAGGATATCAGAGACACTCGATTTCATAGCCCAACTTAAATCTATTTCTAGCTTGTATTTATAGGCGCTGCCTCAATCGCCTTTATCCGCTGGGCATTTCCTCCAAGAGTCCTCTAATTCTTGCTTTTGAGCCAGCGGGACCTCCATTTCTTCTCCACCCACCAACTCGACCAATTCCTATTACAAAGACTCCATTCCCAAGACTGCCAATGGACCGGTCTAATTCCAATTGCAGCCTCCGTCATTCCGGACGGCCGGATCCCCAAGCCTTAAAACTCATCTAGTTATGCAGCAACACTTCTGGCGCTTCACCCATCCCTGGGATAGCTGCTGCTCTGCATGGTAAACCTCGGGCCATTCCCACGTTACATCTCCCGTTGCATCCTGTTACGGCCAAAGCTTCCAATTGCTAGCGCCTCTTTCCCTTTTTCTTTCTCACCCATCTTACATCCTAACCCAGAACGTCCAAGATGAACTCCCCCCGACACACACTTTCTTTGTTTTCCCCACTGTTCGCTTCTCTCGGGCCGTTTCCCCTAACCTTTTTGAAGCCTCCCGCGCACTCTTCCCTTGTCTCCATTTCACACTGCATTCCCTTGGTTAGATTCGGCGCTCAAAACCGTCAGAACATCCGCGTGGCTTGTTGGGAAATGTAGTTCCTGGAGTCCCACCCTCAAGCGTTTACTTCCGGAGAAGAACGGGGCCACCAGCCTCTTCTAACAAAGAGGCATGCTGGGAAGCGTAGTTGATTTTTTTTTATTTTTTATTTTTGCTCCTCCCGCCCTTTAGTAAAGCTGCTGATCTGAAAAGCGGCGGGAGGCTTAAGTTAGAAGTTTCGTTTTAGGGGGAAAAAAAAAAAAAGCAAGCTGAGCTGGGGTCGGTGCCCGAAAGCATCGAGTCAGGCTCTGAGGATGGAGGAAATAGGGAAAGAAGGGGGAGCGATCACAATATGGGAGTCTTGATTACAGTGAGTAAGTCGCCCAAGGGAGGCCATCCTTCCCAGCGGAACGGCGCCAAAGTGCCCTGCTTTGTGAATGCGTTTCTCAGCTTCTCAGCGACGCTTGCTTAGCTGTTCCGCTTTCTTCTTAGCCTTTTGCTCATCAGTCAAAAGTTGTGAGAATGGACTGTGGGTGGACGTTGCCTCGACCCTATTGAATCAAAGTCCTAAACTTTAGTTCTTTGCTTGTGGGATTTCCAACCAAGAAAATAAGTGGATTCACATGAGAACAAGCCATGATTTAGGAGCGAGATCTATATGCCTGTGTGGAGCCATACTATATTGAACTCCTAGGACTTACTAATAGATATAGAACTGTTTGCCAACTCAACTCGGTTGAATTCACTGCTGTAAATCTAGCTTTAAAAAGTGCCTTGGGGTTCTGGATTCTTACTTTCTAAAGGCAATTCTGCTAGGACTTTATTTATTTATTTATTTATTTGTCAAGCGTATATAAGATAACATGTAACAGTATAAACATAATTAGTTTATACTTTATAATATAATTACTACATATTTATATTATATATTATATACATATAATTATATACATATCATTTATAATTACTACAGTAAACCTGTTTAGGATCTCGGTTTAAATCTAAAATAACTTTTAGATTTAGTCCCTTTAAGTGGTTCCACACCAACAAGTTATCTTTAATAGCTGATGTTTCCTTTCTCTTCTTTTTCTTTTCCGTCATTCTTACACTTCTGTTTAATTTTTCCATCTGTAAGTATTTAAAAATAGATGAACATGAGTTTAGGGGTTACTGTTGAAAATTCACCAAAAACTTTTTAGAAAAGGTTAAAAATAAATAATTGCTGGGATATTTTTGAATAAAATGTAGGAGGACTAGGGAGCTATATGCATTAAATATTTTCAAGCATTTTTAATTCACATTTTAAAAGATTACATTATATTAATGTTATATCAAGCAAAACAAAGTATTTCTAGAAAAGAATCCAAAGGCTTCAAACCTATGACTTATTACATGATAATTTAAAGGACCCATTCAGTTTGGGGTGGCTGAAATACTCTTGAATTGTTTCAGTATTTGGGCTGTGAGAGTAGATTCAGCTTCTGAGTGATGAACACATAAGTGTCAGTTCATTTACTTTAATTTAAAGTATGTGGATTATTACTGTCTGGAATAAAGCAACACAAAGTGCCTGTTGTAATTATACATTACCTTCTAATAGACCACAACACCATAATGGCAACAGGATGATTCTAAAACAAATATCTGGGGAGGGAGGCATCAACTTGGCGCCTTTGTGCAAAACTTTGGCTCCATCCTTACATTTTAAATTAAATTAAAACATTAGCTTGTTGACACACAAAGAATAGACAAACTTGCCAGATGTATGTTTTGCAGGATGTGCAATCCAGATTTTAACAATAAAACCCACACACTGAGTTTCAAGGAATCCTGTACAAAAACTACACACACACATGCACGCACACACACGTACACACATACACATTGGGCTGCACACATGTTTATGGTAATGAGTGGTCTCTTAACTCCACCAGAAAATATAACTTCAAAGAATGCAATTTGTATATTTTATCTCAAAACACAGTTGTGCCATAAAACAAGCACTAAATGTATTATTTATTTAGTTGGATCATTTTAATTTTTCTGCCAAAACAGGACCTTAGCATATGTTTTAACCAATATCTTTGCTCTTGACCATTTTATTGAAGAAATATACTCCCTACAGTATGAATAACTCAGTAAATCTATTCTTTCTCAGTGGAGAGAAACATCAAAGAAATAATTAAATTGTCTCTGAACTACAGTTCCCAGCATGCCCTATTTCCCAGGTAATAAGATATAGAAGACAATATATTTAACTACAATTCCCAACATGCTTCAGTCTCCTTAGTTACAAAAGTAGGCATTGGCAGTTGAAGGGTGAGGCTTTAGTTCTAGCAACCCTCCGCAAGCTTTTGAAGCAAGTTTGATTGTCTCAAGGCTTCTAGTAAGAGAGGTATAAGCCAAGGAAGCTGGTTTCAACATCTGGAGATTACTTAGACTAGGTTCAAATAAGATCACTAAGCAAAATGTGCTCTGACAATAACATGTAGCTGTTGTTGTCCACTAGGCTACCGGCTGCTGCCTTTTGATCTTGCGATCAGTCTTAGCCCCTTATCTACATGGGGGAATGAGTGAAGCTGATGCCTGCGACAGAGATGGATGCCTTCCGACAGTCTTATACTAGGCTATGCAAAGAGAGTGGTGTTGAGCCTCAAGAGAGTATCCTGCCACACTTGGAGGAAGCAACAGGAAGAAACCGCTTGGATTTGGCTACGCAGAGCCTTTCTGTAGATAGTTGCGGAGTCCTTGGCAAGCTCTTGCAGGATGACCTCCAGTTCACTGAGCTCATACTGAATGATTGCATGCTGAGTGAAGAAGGTGGGACCTCCTCTGTCTATAAGGCAATTATTTATTTCTCTCCTATCCTGAAAACTTATTGGAGTTCATGGCACTTCCATTGTGTTGCTTGCTGTTAACTTCTCTTTGTAATCAGACACTCTGTTAACAATTTGGAGATCAATCATAAAATTGGGACACGGATATATGGTGATACATACCTTCCCAAAGGAGAGGAAGAGAGGGAAGTGTTAGAGTGTTTCCAAGTATATTCTCATGATCAGCCAAAGTAAATCTATACATTGTTTAATAATATGACAGTGGGCTCACATGTCCCATCAAGCATGAACTCACCCACTCTGGTTTACTCAATAAACCATGGTCAAACAAAACAAGATTCAATACAAGGTGTGAATGTGGGGTGGTTGTTTTTTTAATTGGAAAACTTGCTAACATTTTCAGATATGAGTCTTTTTCCTTGTAGGGGCTAAGCTGCTATTACATGGACTTTGTTCCAATACAGTTGTGAAGTTCTTAAATCTGAAGGTGAGTGTGCTGCACCTTAGTCTTAGGGTAGCAAAATGTCTAGGATGCTTTTGCTTTGGGGAATAATAGCATGGTGAAGTTAAAATAGTCAAAAGCTTTCTGAGGCAAATCATATAACTGGAGTCTATAAGGCAGTGATGGCTAACCATTTTGTTGTTGCATTCCAAAAGTGCGTGTACATGGCAGCGCATGTGCCTGCACCCATAATGCAATCCGCACACAACCCCCCGCCTCCACACATACGCGCACATCTCCCGCATGCCCATGCACGGCAGAGACCTGGAAATCAGCCGGCGGGAGGTGCATGCCCATGCACGGTGGAGCTGAGCTGGGGCAACGGCTCACATGCCCCCAGAGTGGGCTCTGCATGCCACCTGTGGCACACGTGCCATAGGTTCAACATCATGGCTATAGGTTGTGTACAACCTTAAGAAACCTGTTTAGAATAGCAGTTGAAGATAAGTAATTTTCAAATAATTAAATAAGAATATAAAATGCACAAGTAGAATAAAGGTAAAAAAAGAGCTTTCAGCTGTTCAGTTTTTAAGCATATTTATATTTCCCAATCCTTACTAGATAATTTGCTATTAGTATAATAGCATTATTACATTTATTATTAATTGATTATATTATCACACACATACTGGTAAGTATATGGATATACATATGCATACATATTCGTGATTCACATCAATTTTCACACCATCGTTTCTTTCCAAATCAATACTGGGAAGCTGTTGATAAAATTTCTATGCTACCTTTCTATTTATACACAAAATGATGGTAGAATCATAAAGATAACATGGAACCAGTAAATGTAAAATATAGAAATGGACCTGAATTCGTGAATTCTGTGGTGACAAGTGCAAACTATGCAAATGGGTAAAAATTACCAAGTTGTGTGAAGAGAAGATGGTCAAATGTGTTGAATTTTCAGATTTCTGTGGATGAAACCATGGTTCTGTTTAATGTCTGGATGTATCCATTTTTTGAGTAATGGAGAGACTAACTAGGTTTGGTTTCTTTTAGGGAAACAACATGCGAACTGTTGGGGCTGAAGCTCTGGGAAAGCTCCTCAGGCAAAACAAGACTATCCAGAGGTGAGCAATCAGGTATATGGGGGGTGGGGTCTCTCAAGCTGTGCGCACCCAATTGGTTCCAATTGTCAGAGGAGGATTTCTATATTTGCATTATGTCTGCTTGGGAGAGGACTTGGGGTTCCCTTTTCAAGTACAATCTATATCTTCTATGCCTCTATTAATTGCCTCCTTCTTCCCAAGGCTCACTTTAGAGTGGAACAATCTAGGTGTATGGGAAGAAAGCTTCACTATCTTCTGTGAGGGGCTTGGTGCAAACCACCATCTCCAGATGTTGGACCTGCGCAATAATCAAATCAACCATCAGGGAGCAGGAGAACTGGCCATGGCACTGAAAGCCAATTCTAGTCTACAACAACTTGGTAAGCCTGACATTTTAAAAACAGAGGATAACTCCAATCCCTCCCCCTTTGACAACCAAGACATTTTACTGGGAAATAAAGACTGCTAAAAAAAAAGGAGTAAAAAATATGGGATATCACTTCATCACATATCCCATCTTTTATCTATAAACAAATCCATAAAACATCATGTTTTTAGTCCTGGTGTCAGTAGAACGTCCATAAAAGGTTTGCAAAAGTAACAGTGTATCTTGTTATAACCTTAATCAAATAAACCAGCTTTATATCCCTTCCTTTTACTTAACAGCTTAGTTCATTCAGATATTGTCATAGGATTTAATTTATCTTCATTTCTTTTTTGTGCCATTCTTCAATGTTTTAACAAGCCACTTTTGTAAATCCAGTAGGAAAAAAGTACTCAGATCACTCTCTGGGTTTATCATTCATATTTCTCTTAAATTTTAAAACTTAAATTTATTTTGTAGATCCAATGAAACATTGTTTTCTTAGTCATTTTCTTGGCCTGTCAGTTGTAAATCCAATTTCCTCTCTTCTCTTCAGATAAAATTTGTTCTATATCTATCATTTATTCAATTAACATCTTTTGGATATAGTCTACCAATAGACGCAGACGTCATTACTGACATTGTTGATATTGTGGCTATTGTTTTCTGATTCCATTCTTCAAAAGTCTCTATTAGAGTTTAAAAATGTGAAGTTTTTTTTTTTTAAAGATGGCTAATCCCATTGTCTTGTAACTGGACAAAACTGCTATCCTGTAATTCTCCTTCCAAGGAGCAGCTGTCTAGAACACTTCTGGGCAAACTCCTATCTTATCCTTATCTAGAGAGATAACCAGAAACCCGTCTGCCCACCGGTTTCTTGTTTTTTGCCACAGATATCTGTTCTACTTTTGCAGAACCATCTTCAGTTCACCATATCTCTGCTGGAAGTCTGAGAATAATTGCTGCTAATTTGAAAATTGCATGAATTATAGTAAGCTAGATGGAGCTTTTTACGGAATTAGGGCTTGCAGAGATATTGTACTGCAGTACATCTGTTTGAAAGTAGATACTTTTGCACGTAGTCTACCAAATAAGGAGGAGAAAAAAACAGAAATGTCCAATGGTAGGCACAATTTGAGAGGCCTGTTCTGTACAGTTTGGTACAGAACTATCAAAAGTTAACCCATGCTGATTGACTTGCTGCTGCCTTCCTAAGCAGTGCTTAATAATAAATTCCACAGCACCCTTTGAGAAATACCGTTTGGAGTTCATCCTGGTAAAAAATCAATTAGTTTCAACCACTGATGTACCAGTTTGGGAATGCAAGACCTTACATGAATGTTTGCTTCTTGCTTAGATCTGCGCTGGAATAACATTGGGCTCTTGGGGGGCCGGGCACTTCTGAACTGTCTTCATAGCAACCGGACAGTGCAGCAGCTTGAATTAGCTGGGAACAATGTACCAAGTGATATCCTGAAGGCTGTGGGTAAGCAATTGTGCCAGCTTTTTACTTGATAAAAAATTAATTAGATTCAGCTCTGGCTACAGATTGTTCTACTGTGTGCCTCTTGTCTTTACGGCTGGAGGGCTAAGGAATCACCATACAATGTGAAAACCTACACTTTTTCAGAATTTTCAGAGACATTTCTAACTCTGGATTTGGAGATCTACTCTGGAAATGGGCAGGGAATGGACAATAGCAGTCTAATGTCATTGTTGTTATATCCAGCTTGTGGGCTTTTAAAAATATTGCAATGATAGATTACATATTCTAACAATGGGTAGGTATTAGATGGGTGTATATAGGCATATAATATTCTGAGCTTTGGGGGGTGGGGTGAACATTACAAAAGAAATCAATAGTTTTGACAGTGTGGGTGGGCTCCAGAGTGATACCTTGTTAATTATTGTTAGGAAATAAAATGCTATAAATATAATAAAGGTAGAACCTTTGTCGAATCCAGTTGTGTTGATGATGTATTTCCTGCAGGATCACAGGTAACAACATCTGAATATTCCTGCAAATCTGTTGAATGAAGGAACAGTTAACTTTATTTCATGTTTCTTCATGGTTCAGATCAAGCGATGGAACATAACCAAGAGCGTCAGAATATTCTCTCCAAAAATCGTAACATGACAAAAATTCTTAGCAAAGAGGTGATGTCCTTGAAAGAAGAGAAAGCTAAACAGGTTGGTTGATCTAAAGTAATTAACAGTTGTGGCAGGTGATGGAGCTTGAACTTAACAGTTTTCTTAACTATGAAAACTGTAAGTTATTTTAGGCTAGTTAGTGGCTGAAATCACCCAAAGCCTTGGATTTGTTTTGCCATGATTTATTAAATAAGGAACTGTTGACGGGGCTCACACATCATCAGCCCAAATCAAACAAACAAATTATAATTTAGTGCAGTATGTGAGCCCAGGCATTATCTCTCAATCTAGCCTTTTTTATATTGTGAGATTAAAAGGGGATAAAACAATTTAGAGTGGCCTGATCTCCTAGAACAGTGGTTCTCAACCTGTGGGTCGGGACCCCTTTGGGGGGTCAAACAACGCTTTCACAGGGGTCGCCTTTCTAAGACCATTAGAAAACACCTATTTCCAATGGTCTTAGGAACTGAGACACTGCTCCTCTATCCATCTCCAGGCGGGTCCGCCCACATGCAGATCCGCCCATATACAAGTACCCAGTGTGATGACATCATTGTGCCAACCCCATCACATACACCCCATACAAATACAGGTGTATGAGATGGGGTTGGTGCCATAATGTACTTATGCAGACCATAATGTACTTATGCAGTCATATGTGTAGAGTAGCAAAATTACAGTTATGAAGTAGCAACAAAAATAATTTTATGGTTGGGGGTCACCACGAGGGTCATGGCATTAGGAAGGTTGAGAACCACTGCCCTAGAAGAAAAGAAAAGTAGTTTCTTCCCCTCTAGAGCTTAACTTTGGAAACTTTCAGCCTAAATGTATTTTTTACTCAATAAAGTGACTAGCTACAATACTTATAAGTAGAGTAGGTTTGGCTACCAAATGCTTGCACTTCGAGAGGAAGTTGTTAATGTAAAATTTGTGTTACAGTTCCTGGATCTAATGGATACCATTGACAAGCAGAGGGAGGAAATAAACCAGAGCAACAGGTAAGCATGTTGAGAGACATGAAGAACTGAGTACTTCTTTGTCATCAATCTTTTTCCTGGTGGATGTCTTCCATCAGCAATTTTGTTAGATGTTACAAAGGAGTGGAGAGAGAAAAGATCCTTGAGGCACTCCACAAAGTTAACTTCTCTGAGCAGATCTCTCCTGTTACCTCTATCAAATGGTATTTCCCTCAGGAAAGAGAAGACTAGTACAAAACAATGCCCCTCCACTCCAATCCAGTAATTGTAGTAGTCCACAAGGACACCGTCAGTGGAATCAAAAGCCATTGAGAACTCAGAAAAAACCAGGTCAGTTGATCCCGGTCTTTGATTCCCCAGCTTGCTATTCCGAGAATTGAAGTCCACACATCTTCAAGTTCCAAGGTTGAGAAACACTGAATTAGAGGATTCGGTCCTTCTTTGGTATATCCTTGGAATACAGACAAGAAATAAAACCAACCTTAAAGATATATCAATTTCTATGGGAATAACAATTTTTTGAACCACATGTTTTCATCTGGACTTCCACTTAGAGTCCAGAAAACATCAGCCATCTCTCCAACACTGTTTGGCGAGACAATAAGGCCCCCTGTTCCAATCATGGTCCTACCATTCCTGCTCTTTTTTTAATGGACAGAAGTTTGTATTTTTCCAGCCAAGATAGGAACTGGAGAGTAATTGATTTTGTATACACAACAGAGGGCATCCCTTCTTCCCACCCCAAAAGGGAAGGAAGCAAGCCCATACTTAATAAATAAGGATGCCATTGTTTGGCAGCTCCTTGACAGAGACCATCCATCGATACACCATCCTGCTTGCCCAGGATGAGGGGAGAGCATTCTATATAAACTACAGAGAGCAGTTTTTACCAGTACTGGCTCATATTTAGCCACAAGGGATCCTCTCTTGTCAGAACAAACTTTCAGTGCAAACTCAACACAAGGAATGTTCCCTTATGCATGGATATCCCCCTCTGCTCTCCTTGCAGGGTATCGGCAACACGAGTCGGGCGTCTGCAGGAGGCCCTGAATGAGCGCTATTCGGTGATGAATTCCCTAAAAGCAAAGTACGGAGAACAGCTTCGCAATGTGGTTGGAGAATCCAGGCTAATCTTGTTGATGACTGTCCCAACTCAGATTTGATTCCGAATTGGAATAGGTCTACCTGGCACTCCATGATTCAAATGAAAGAAAAATTGTTGAACCAGAGGAGGGAACAGGAATAAATTCAGAGAGGATTTATTGATCCTGAAGTAGCCCAATGGCAAAATTTAGTAATTGTATAAAGGAGAAGGGGGGATGTGGTGGCTCAGTGGCTTAGACGCTGAGCTTGTTGATTGAAAAGTCAGCAGTTCAGCGGTTCAAATCCCTAGTGCTGCATAATGGGGTGAGCTCCCATTCCTTGTCCCAGCTTCTGCCAACCTAGCAGTTTGAAAGCACGTTAAAAATACAAGTAGAAAAATAGGGACCATCTTTGGTGGGAAGGTAACTTTGTTCCGTGTGCCTTTGGTGTCTAGTCATGCCGGCCACATGATCAGGGAGACGTCTTCGGACAGCGCTGGCTCTTCAGCTTTGAAAGGGAGATGAGTACCACCCCCTACAGTTGGGAACGACTAGCACATATGTGCGAGAGGAACCTTTACCATAGGCCATAGTTGGAAGGCATTTTACTTACCTACATGAAATGGCTGGGCATCACAATTTTAACCTCTCATTACCTGGTTAGACTATTGAAGTGTACACTACAAAGGTGTGCTTTTGAAGACCACAAAGAAACTATAGCAAAATATAGTGATCCACATGCTACCTTCTAGCTAGGTTCTATAAGCATATTATCCCTGGGCTGTGGGTCTGGGTTGGCTGCCAGTAGCTTTCTTCCCACTGTTTAAAGTGCTGTTCTTAGATTATCAAGGCCTATAACTATGATGGCAAACCTATGGCATGTGTGCCAGAGGTGGCATGCAGTGCCCTCTCTGTGGGCATGCAAGCCATCACCCAGTTCAGCTCTGTTACACAGGCACATGCATCTCTCGGTGGTCAGTTGGTCTTCTGGTCTCTGTTGTGTATGTGTGGGGGCAGGGTGCATGCACGGGGGCTGTGTGCGCATGCATGGGAGGCTGGGCATGTGTGTGGGTGTGCATGCATGTACAGGGACCATGCAAGCATGCATGGGGGCCGTACGCGCATGCACGGAGGTGCATGCAAGAGGACATGTGTGCATTGCATTTTGGGGATGTGGGTGTTCTTTGGGCCCTGAGCCTGGAAAAGGTTAGCCATCACTGGCCTATAAGGTTTGGCTTCTAAGTATTTTCAGGGCCATCTCCTTTAACCAAAATGAATAATTCAATACAACAACTCAAGAATTTTCTTTAGTAGTTCTCCACTATTGTGAAATTAGATGGGCTGAAGCTAGGAGATACTTCTGTGTTTCCATTTTGTAGAACAATCTTCCAATGGATTACACTTACCTGCTGATTTTCTGGTAGCAGATTAAAATCAAGCTCTTCCAGATACCGTTATGTTATTACAGTATATCATGGATATTTAATAATTTATTACTTGACTATGACAGTCTAAAACAAGATAGATAGACAGATAAATAAACAGACAGACAGACAGACAGACAGACATTTACTACAAAGAGATACTACAAAGAGATCTGCAGACCTTAACTATAGAGAAAATTGTACAAGCAACTCTTTAAAGCTTTCAATTGTAGCCCCATCTTGGGGATAAATTTTCCTCTCCACAATATTCCAAATATGTACCTCATATGGTTGTGCTTCCAAATCTACAAGGTACTCATCTACATCCACCATGGTTTTGTAATAATTGAGGTACTTTTGGGTCATCTCATGCTTGGGATTCTTCTGTAGGAATGTGTGGGCAGCTGATACAGCTTTCTCAACCTTATTTGCCTGGAAAAAATAGAACAAAAAAATAGAAATCAGGATGAGGCAGGCTGAAGGCTTCTGGAACTTACTTTATTCTTTTGTTTCCACCAGAACTGCATATGTTTAGAATTAAAGAACTTTAATTGCAAGAGTTTGTTCTGAGTTCCAGAAACCTAATTGTTCAGCACAAAAATCCACTACTGGTACCACAAATATTTCAGCAGCGAGGCATTTGAACTCACAAATCAATCAAATGATCTAGGCTTAGTCCAGTATACACTTGCCTGAATATCCCAATGAGACTAGAGGAGCTTGTTTAAATGTATTTAAAACAGAGGTATTGTTTTTAATAACTACAACAGCTATGAAGGAACACTTGCCAGAAAGTTAGTGTCTGACTGGTATCAAAGATACTTAACTTTTTTCCATCTTCAGACATGAAAGTTTAGGGTTAGGATTATTGTGGGGGAAAATGGGAGGAGGCAGCACTAGTATGCTGCCTTGAGCTGCTGGAATGCATGGATAATATTTTGTTTCACACCTCACAGTTCAATAACTGCCAACTGCACGTTTAAAAATTGAAAAGTTAACCAGACTTGCATAAGGTGTGATCCATTAAACTAAGCTCAGCCTATTAGCCATATCTGGTTTGGATAAATAGGTCATTTTTGACTGCTGCCTGCAACTGTCAAACATTCATTTAGAGATAAATTATTTAATCAATGAATCTCTCACACTTTGTGCAATTTTTGAGAAGGCCTTTTATATTCATCAAGCTGACCTTCATGCCTCCTCCACCCTCATTCGCCTCTTCTCTGGAACTGAAACCAGAAAATAAAAATGGAGATATGTATGATACTTATCAATCGCCTTGACTTTTTTGATTCTGGTGAGATAGACATGTATCACTAATAACTAATAACTTATAAGTCTATAGTGGGATCAACGGCTGGTAGATGCTATGTGGTTCTGAATATGTTTGTTTATGTTTATGTTTATTGCATTTATATGCCGCCCCCTCTCCCAAAGAACTCGGGGCGGCTCACAATAAAAACAACAATAACAATAATATAAAAACCAATTAAAATAAATGCAATACAAAATACC
>JANHFM010010523.1:16169-31135 GCA_032468115.1 Grayia smithii | reverse complement strand
GTTGTGCTCAAAACTGTAAGCCGCCCTGAGTCTCTGGAGAAGGGCGGGATATAAATAGAAATAATAATAATAAAAAAATATCACTCAGACCACAATTAACTAGCTTGCTGATCAGACTGGTGTTAGATACTTTGTAAAATGCTTTGTTGAAATCAATATATATTATGTCTACAATATTCCCACATTTATTAAACAAATTATCTGATTTAAAAAAAATGAGTTGAAGTTAATCTTGTAAGACTTATTCTCGACAAATTCATGCTGACTTGTGGTAATTACTATATTATTTCCAAGATGCTTACATAATTGCTTTATGATGTGCTTTAGAATCTTCCTAGATATCTATAAGCACTTGTCTGGTCAGCAGGCTTAGTATCCATTTTTCCTCCCTTTTTAAAATTATCTGGCACATTTCCTGTAATGTGGGATTTCTAAAGGAGAATGAACATTGTAGTCACGTGAACGTTCGTTGTCAGTGCACTGCGTGAGAGTCCAAGCAATGGATGTTGCTCCTTTCCTATTGGCCAGAGACTGAGCAAATTTGCTTTGATACACCTCCTCCTTCCTTCTGTATCCCAGTTTATTGGTGAGGTCCTGGATCCTGAGAAGATGAAAGCTGAAAGCCAATGTTACTGCCCTGGGACCCTGGACCCAAAAAAACAAATGATAGGGAGGGATTGGACTCTCACGCAGCGCACCGAGAACGAACGTTCACGTGAGTACAACATTCATTCTCCTGTGCGCTGCTTTGAGAGTCCAAGCAATAGGATATACCCAAGCTAATTATCCCTAGGGTGGGCAACTGCAGAGTCCAGGGTCCCCTCAGTTGGAAGGACTTGTTGCAGTACTCTGCGGCCAAAGGACGCCTCTGCTGAAGTATACTTGTCTATTTTGTAATTCCGGATAAATGGGGAAGGGGCTCTGCAGATATCAATAATGGAGGCATGGGTGGCCCCGGCTGCAGAAGTGGCAGCGCTTCTTGTTGAATGGGCTATGATGCAGTTAGGTCTAGGCCGTGAGCGAAGGTTGTAAGCCAAGGAAATGCAGGATTTGATCCAATGCCCAATCATAGATAGAGAAACCTTTTGGCCCATAGAACGGGGCTGAAATGAGATGAAAAAGGACTCTGTTTTCCTGATTTGAGCTGTTGGCTTAATGTAAGTCCTTAGGGCTTTTCGGACATTCAGTGAATGCCACCATCATTCCGAAGGGTGTCTAGGGCGAGGACAAAAGTTAGGCAATATGATTTCCTGGGCCCTATGAAACCAGCTGTTGACTTTAGGAAGAAAGGTCCGGTCGAGACGTAGAATGACCCGATTAGGATGAAAGATGCAGAGATCCTTGTTGATGGAGAGAGCCGCCATTTTGGATATTCATCGTGCTGAGGTGATAGTGACGAGGAATGCCACCTTGATGGTTAATAGTTTTAGAGTGGAGGATGATAATGGCGTGAACGTAGGCTCTGTGAGAGCCTGTAGGACTAGACTCAGATCCTACGAGGGATATCTGTGAACTGGAAGGGGGTTCAAGTTGGAAGCCCCTTTTAGAAATCTGCTTCTACCAGGACAGGTTCCAATGCCTCTCCAAAGAGTGAACCACCTTTGAACGGGGCGGCTGCTAATATTGATTTCGTTTTCATTTCTGCCTGCCAGTGGCGGAGCTGTAAGAGGCGGCATGAGGTGATATTAGACGCCAGTGCTCTGGAGGCCAATTTGGCTGAATTGAGGGTGGTGTCTGTTGAAAATTCAGCTGCCACTATTAATTTGCTTATGTCATGATGTAATCGGACATCGTCTGGTGGTGCCCTCACTTGCATTTGTCTTAACCAAATTAGAGATCAGGGATCTGGGAGAAGGAGATACAAGTACTCCTCGATTTACAGCAGTTCGTTTGTGATTGTTCAAAGCACTGAAAAAAGTGATTTTACTTGACCATTTTTCTTATTTGTGACCGCTGTGGTCATGGGATCAAATTCACATGCTTGGCAATTGGTTCATATTTATGATGGTTGTAGGGTCCCGGGTTCCTGTGATCAGCTTTTGCGACCTTCTGACAAGCAAAGTCAATGAAGAAGCCAGATTCACTTAACATCCATGTTACTAACTTAACAGCTGCAGGGATTCACTTGACAACTGTGGCAAGAAAGGTCGTAAAATGGGGCAAAACTCACTCAGCAACAGAAATTTTGGAATCAATTGTGGTTGTGAGTTGAGGACTACCTATATAGTATTATAAATAATGTATTATAAAGTAATTAGATTCTTATAGCTAGAATCATTTATTCTGGAAGAAGAAATAGGACATATCACCAATAATTTGTCCTACTGTTGTTTTATGGGGTAGGTTCAGGAGAAGGGGAAAAAGAAAGAAGACTTTGGTGGAAATTGGTAAAATGTTCCCATCTCTCATTGCTCATTGTGGGGGAGGGAGGTTGCTGAGAGATTGCTCTGCTAATGGGGTCTAAATCCAGGATCCCCTACTGAGCTTTATTTTTCAATAGAATATTTCAAAGAAGCAGAGCACGAATGAAATCACTGTAAAATTAGTGCTCTCAAATCAGCTGAAGATGAGAAGGGACAAAGAAAGTAGTTTCGATTCAGATCTTGTTAAAATAATTCCATATGCATTTCTCTGTTTTCTTAATTTATTTTAAATAAAAGTAACTCATAAATATTGTATCCGTAGTACTAAAACTGCCTTTCCTCCCTGTGACATGCTTCCCTTACTGAGTTAAAAAACATTACGGTGTTTATTCTTTGCATTGCTGTGTTATAGCCTCGGTATTATAAACCAGGTCCCTGTTAAAGCTGTGACCACAAATATAAATCTGTCAGGAATTGGGTTTGAAATTTAAAATACTTAAGTATAATAAAATGTTTACGTTATGACAAGCTTACTGTATTCCATGCTTCATTTCAGCCATCAGGAAATCTCAGCTATAGGTTTATTCTACCCTGGAAACCAAGACTGCTGACTTAACAATGAAAGTAGACTGCCTGTTTTAAATCATGATTTGACTCTTTGTATCAGACGTTTAGCCAAGACACAGCAGTAAATCTCTCCCTAGAAACTCAATCAGTATTTAGGAGCTAACAACGGAGCCAAGGACAAGATGTGGACAGATATGTTGCTTTCACTGTAGATTTGAGAAGTCCTATTAATAAAGATCAGAAATGCAGCAACCAAGGACTTCTGAAGCGGGTGTTTTTCTCTTACTACTGGCTGCTGTGAGAAATGGACATTCTGTTCATTTCTTGGCACTGGAGATACAAAACCTCCACCTTGCCAGTTTGGGCCCTCACAGTGTTTGGAAACCAAACAAGATTTATGTCTGACATTGTATTTATTAGGCACACTGGCACACCAAAACTTTAACCTTAGACTGTCTACTGTAGACCTCACCCAATTCCTAAGAGGTCTGTGAGGGGCGTGCATAAGCGCACCAGCTTGCCTACCGTCCCTGTCCTAATGTTTTCTTTATTCGTATCCTTTTCATATATTTATAATTATGTTTAGACCTGTATCTGTCATAACATACGTTTGACAAAATAAATAAACAAGTAAGTAAAATAAGCTCAACCACTGTTTGAAAATGTCAGGATGGTTATTACAAATAATACTTTTAAGTATTTAATTAAGTTAATTAAGAAAGCTTTGCAACTAATTCTGAAATCTCCAGCTTGCATGTCATCAACTACATTATTAAAGATCTGAATTCACTTACATATATACATGTTTTCAGATATTTTTTAACAAAACTATCACTGAAAAAACAGACATTAATTCTAAATTGGTAATAGAAGCAGATGTCAGTGGATGAACTCTTCATTTTTTAGGGTAGCCTATTGGTGCCTTTGAGGGGTGCCTATAATCTCACATAATCTAACAATATGTGTATGCTTTAAGAATTCACAAACTTGTTAAAAATACACAATATAAAATAAGCCAAGGAAATGATTGCAAACCAGGGGCAAAATTAAAGGCAGGAAATCCAATAACGGGATTCTTTTGCAATAAATAAGCTTAAAGAAAAGAATTTAAAACTTTTATTCATACTATTTTTAACTGTTGTGTAATGAAGTTATTAGGGTTGATCCTTCTCTCCATAAAGCCACCTACAATTTTTGGAAGATACCTTGCTCCCAGTGGCGGGTTGCTCCCGGTTTGGCCCGGTTCGCACGATCCGGTAGCAGTGACGTTGTGACGTCACCGAACTGGTTCTCCACAGCCGGGAGCCGGGCCCACCTGTGCGCCCGTACTTACAGTTTTCTGGAAAAAAACCTCAAAACAAGCGTTCTGCGCATGCGCAGAGTACTTGTTTCGAGTTTTTTTCCAGAAAAAAATAGTGGGCATGCACAGAGCGCGCGTTTGGTATGTGCATGAGCGAAGCAAGCCCGCACGTGCCGATCACGCACAAACCGCATGCAGAAAGAGAACCGGTAGTAAAGGTAAGTAGAACCCACCCATGCTTGCTCCCTACAGTTTCCTGATTTGAGAGATCATGTGTTACTCTTTGAAATGGAATGAATGAATGAATGAATACTTCAGAACTATTTAATAATATTAATGGGCCAAGTTAAAAAGCGTTTATAATCTTTGTTTATTCCTGCAGAATGGAATTGTGCTTGGTACTCTTTTGACACCAGATTTGCTAACTGCCCTCATACTTTATCCTACCAAGATATTTCAAATGCTTGCAGCCATCTGCAGCAGCTTTCAGGATACATCTGAAGCAGTAGTGGCTTCCACTTTCCTTCTCTACCAGTTCGCAACTGTAAGTGTGTACGTGTGCATGCTTTGCTCATGTGTGGTGCTTCTGTGCATGTGCAGCATGTCAGTGATGACGTCTGGGTGGGTGGGCGGAGCCTCCCACCGCCACCACTACCTGTTTGCCCAAACCGGGACAAATCGGTAGAAACCCACCACTGATCTGAAGGATGGATATGCAAAAGTAGTTTCCTATTCTATTTTTGCCAATAAGATTCCTCTGCCAGGTCTACTTATGGTACTTAAAACCTTTACTAATCCATTGTATAATTCCTCCTTGGAATATATATCATAAACTACCTATGGCAATCCAATTTCTCGACCTCTTATATTTTGGCAATGCAATCAAATTTTCATATGAATTGTATCACTGAAATATATGAAACTATTCCTTAAAAAGTTGCTAATTGTAATACTCACAATACTGGCTTATTGCCTGCTTCCATATTTTTGCATTGATAATCTTGCAAATGATTAAAAACAATATTGTAATTTGTGACTAAGTAGCATTTCTGAGGCATTCAATATTTTTGCATAGCTAACTAATTTTAAGTGATGATTTTAAATATAATTCTATTCAGATAAGCATACTGAAATTAATTATGTTATATTATTGCTGGAATCCTTGAAGACATTCTGAGACTTTTTATATGACTACATGTTAGCAGTTTTCAGCTGTCTAGAAAATCCCATCTTTCTGGCAGACCCTAACCCTAATCCATTATCACTACCATAATGAGAACTGTCACATATTCTCAACCTGTTCCTCTTGGGGAAACAGCTTTGCACCACTAATATAGAAGTATATATTGTTAAATTATTATTATCTCTCTTTTTTGCTGATCTCATTTATTATTTCAGTTTAAAAATACTTACCCAAAAAAGCACTGTTTTCCACTGTCTGACTGTATATTTTCACTTCTATTGCAATATATTTGGATTACATGCTATGTTAAGACCATGTATTGAGATTTATCCAATATTTCAGATTTTATAACACATATGGCAATAAGAGAGCATCAAGGTTTGAGCCAATAGGGAAGTCTTTTTCAAATCTTATTAGATACATTGGATATCTGCTCCCAGAATTCACTAAATTAATTGACAAGAGATGATGGAAGACAAATTAAAACACTTTTGAAAGAGACTAAATGACTGAAGGCTGTTCGGTCTGAACCTAATGATGATTCTCAGGATCAGCTAAGCACGATCCTTGATAATTCGATAGTGAAAAAATAACATTGAGTCAGTTAAATAGGCCAATTAATTAAAATATGTCATTCAGTGAAAATAAGTTCCCAATTATTTAGGTGGAAATTTATTTCCTTTTTAAAAAAATAAGAACGTACAGAGTTTGTGGTAAGTAACATTTTAAAAAGGACATTTCTTCTCTCTTGGAAATTATGAAATGTATCTTTTAAAATGGATCTGGCTACAATGCAAACAGGGATCATTTAAAAGTATTTTTCTCTGGAAGTATAGTTTTAATCATATGCAAGTTGAGTGATGAAATTTTCATACAGTATTTATTAAAAGAGTAACAGTTTCTCTAACTTTGGATCAGTACGAAATAACGCAGGACTTTGAGATTAATCTCAACATATTATTGTAAAAGTCATTTTTAAAATATAAAAATATTTTGGAGTCATTCTGAAACAGGAAATGCATGAAGGGTCACTGTTCTACATTTATATGATCTTAATGGACAGAGGCAGATAAAATGTTGATTTTTTTTTTTTTTAGTAGTAGACCTTGCAGTTTAATGATGTGATAATATGAGTTCAATTATCTCTTTGTAATTTGGCAGCCAGATTTTAAAGTAAGTCTTTTATGGATGATACAGGAATGAGTTAAATAAGGGGTTTTCTTGCAGAGACCGGAATTTGAGGTACATATTACACAATCAATAAAATATGTGATACAAACTGACTTTGCAGATATGCAGCAGAGTTGTAATAAATTGTATTTTCAGTAGATATTTTTTATTTCAATTATACACCTAATGAAGTATTATCCTGTAAGAAATTGTAATTATTGCAAGACTGCAGGTACTAGGCATTTAAAAGAATTTAATAATATGGTTGAAAATAGCTTACACCCATGTAATAGCCATCTATTCTAAAGAATATATTTTGGTATTGCTGAAATATTATTAAGAATGGGAGGTAATTTAAATTCTAAATATAGCCTTTCATTTTTGAGTAAAAAATGTTAATTGTTAATTGATTTATATTATCACACAGATGTTATTCCAGGTTACATTATAGATCAGTGATGGTTAACCTTCTTGGCACCGAGTGCCCAAAGCGCACAAGCACGAATGCATGCAAGCACCCCCACACTTCCAAAATGCAATGCAAGTGCATCCCCTACACATGTGCCCCACTGTGCACATGTGGGTGGGTGTCCCCATGCGTCCATATGTATCCCCTATAGGTGCATGCATGGCAGAAACCTGAAGGTCAGATAGCTGGCGGAGGCCCGCACACATGCACCGCAGAGCTGAGCTGGTGCAATGGCTTGTGTGCCCACAGAGAGGGCTCTGTGTGCCACCACTGGCACATGTGCCAAAGGTTTGCCACCACGGCTATGAACTATGGAGAATGAAAATGTCTGTAATTTGTTGAAATTACGTTTTCTAACAATAATACAGTATATTGTATAGAACTGTCTGTATAACAAGCATTACTAATTTAATTTTCTTAGAAAACAATGTAAATATGTGTTACACTAAAGTGTCGTTAAGTTAAAAATAAGGAAAGAGAATAATCATTATATTCATTTTATTCTTTAAAAATGTGGAATGTTTTCAAATATTACTTTAACTTGACATGTCACTGTTTAAAAACAGTTTCATATTTTTAAAAAGATCTTAACATCTTTATTTATTTATTTTTTTAGACTTTATTGTTTGAATTTTTTTATTTATTTTATTAATTTATTTTATTAATTTTTATTAATTTTATTAAAAGATCTTAACATCTTTAAATGATATTTTTAAAAATCATGTTCTATATAGAAAAATACTTTCAAGCAAATTTTGAGTATGTAAAATGTGTCGGTACTTATTAGAATTGCATCTGAGCCTGAATGAAATATCACAGTAAAATACAGGTAGTCCCTGAGTTACAACAGTTTGTTTAATGACCATTCGACTGAACGGCACTTTTTTTTACACAACACATTGTAGCATTCCCATGGTTATGTGATCAAACTTCAGCAGCTTGGCAACTGATTCATATTTACGATGGTTGCAGTGTCCTGAGGTCATGTGATCACCTTTTGCGACCTCCTGATAAGCAAAGTTAATGGGGAAGCCAGATTCACTTAACAACCATGTTACTAACTGAACAACCGCAGTGATTTACTTAACACCTGTGGCAAGAAAGGTTGTAAAATGGCCCAAAATTTATTTAACAATTGTCTTGCTTAGCAACATAAATTGTGGGCTCATTTGTAGTCATAAATCAAGGACTACTTATAATTGGAAATTTTAAAAACTGCTTGTTTAAAAAAATAAAAACCCTAAAAATGTTCACCATGTGTAGGGGGACTTTGCATCTGACTTACATGTATCAAGAGTTAGTTATTATGTCAAGAACTCTCAGGTACAGGCATTTTTTAATCTGTACTTAATAATTTATACCAGCCAGGTCCAGGATTTAACACTCATTTCAAATAATTATGACATAATATGTAAATCTCCACTAAATTGTATGCTGCTTTTATTCAGGTAGGGTCACATTTTATCATTACGTATTCAGTGATAATAGAGTAAAGAAGGTCAAACTATTCTCCAAAGCCCCTGAAGGCAGAAAAAGAAGCAATGGGTCAAAACTGATCAAGGAGAGAAGCAACTTAGAACTAAGGACAATTTTTCTGACAGTTAGAACAATTAATCAATGGAACAACTTACCTCCAGAAGTTGTACATGCTCTAACACTGGAAGTTTTTAAGAAGAGATTGGACAACCATTTGTCTGAAATGGTATAGGATTTCCTGCCTGAGCAGGGGGGTTGGCCCAGAAGACCTCCAAGGTCCCTTCCCACTCAGTTATTCTATTCTATTAAAAGGTAATTCTTTATTTTGAATTTTGAAGCTATTGAATCCATTCAAAAGCGTTCACAATACAAAATGATACGGCTTTGTAAATATATTTTTTATTCTATTAATATCTGTCACAATCAACTTTTAAATGACAACTTTTCTTGGATTTTCTGAGTAAAGTACTATTTCTCAAATGGAAAAAGATAAAAACTTTCTCTCTCCAGGGTTTTTTATACAGGCATGTAAAGTATTGAACAAGTGGAAACCCACATTTTTCACTGTGCTCATCTACACATAATCTATGTCGATTAGCAACTCTTTCATAAGGCACAACAAAGAACAAATTCAATTCACCAAGTTTCTAGTGTTGAAAAATCAATGATAATAAAGAACAAAATCCCTATTTCCATTGTCCAACCATCAGTTTCCAGTTAGCAGTTATGTTCAAACAAATATGTATGAAAAGTCTTTATAATGTATAATATTTGTATTCTTTCTCTTTCTTCTTTTCCTTATATATATTTTTCTTTGTTCAGTTTTATTAAGGCAGGTCATCAGTACATTTTGAAATGGAAGAAAGATATTTAAGACTCAGGATTCCCTTAACTATTAGAGGCACTACCAACATCAATTAAGAGAGTAATCAGTTTTTACATATGAATGTACATGTAGATACCAGCAGGAAGAAGAAGTACAACGGACTGAATTATAAGTGGACACACTTAATGGTAGGATACAATCAATGCCATGAGATCCAGCTTCAAATCCATTCTCACCTATGGAAATTCAATGGTTAATTCTTGGTCATTTGCTACTTTTCAGTTCATATTTTGGTGTTAAAGAGGAAAGTCTAGATTCTAGAGGAAGAAGTGGTACAAAGTGCTTCCTTAAGAGCTCACCATTGTAGTAAAGAGAAGTAAAAATTATATGGATGAGTTTCTATATTGAAAAAGAAATGTTCTACTAAATAAAGAGGAGGATGTAAAGGTGAAGCAATTCTATATTAGTCATTCTCTCAAAATTATTAGAAAGGAATGTTTTGACCAGAAGGCTATCATCATAAAAAAAAAGATGACCACCTGGATTATGAGACAAACATGTAATGCACTGTAGTTGCCAACTGTTAAATGGAATTCATCTCTCAAAAGCTCCTTCCTGTTCTAGCATGAAAACATGAAATAGAATTTCCAAAAATAAGCCCAAAATAGAGTTACTATACTATTTTTTTTGTTTATCTGCCTTTTCCTTTTTAAGTTTAGGGTTAGAGTTTTCTTTCAGATAGACACAGTATTATGAATATTCCTGGAGAATTTTTTTTTCCGAAAAATTCTAACAGTTCTTAATTATTTTATAGCAATGACTTCATTACATTTGTATTTTAAGACATACCTGAGTCAGTCGCATCTCATGGCAGCCTTCCAGGGTCACCTCTGGCCTGGTGATCGCCCTAAGAAGTCTTTCCCTTCATTGTCAGATTTGCAGATATTTAATTGATTCTGGAAGCCTTTTAATGAGGCAAGTTGGCAAGGCTTCTACTACTAAGAGTCTTGAGAGAAGAACAGTTGAGTTGAGATGCTGCCCAGAACACTGCCAATTTGGAGCTGATTTTCATACTATTTGCAGCAAATTTGGCCCTCCATGCTACCTCCTAGAGTCTGCTTCCTTGACAGGAATATACTAATTATATTGATGCTAATATATAAGTATTAGTGTTCATTTTATTTTGTTTAAAATAGTATTAACTCCTATTCCAATTTTGAAATGGAAGGCCCTTCCTCACTATTCATATCATATATGAATGCAGCTCATACTTCAAAACTTATGCCAGTATAGTCCTTTAAATGAACCAAACACTTTAATGTCATATACCACTTCCCTTGGGAGACTTGTCTATCTCACTCTCTAATAGATCTCACTATGAGAAATGGCAGCCTTTTTTTTTTTTTTTGCCAATTTCATCCCATTATTTCTAGTTAGGGCAGTTTTTTTCCTTGTCATGCTTTATAATGGCTTTTATACAATGGCTTGAATAGAAAATACTCTTTAAAGGAAACTCCTCTGTTCCCCTTCCACCCTGTAACATTTGTAAAATATATTGTTCTGGAAGAAGAGGCAATAACAATTGCCCACTAAATCAAGAATAGTATGCTGCTTAGTATCAGCTCAATCTTCATTTGCAAAATAGGAGCACAGAGGTGAGGTACAGATAATCCTTGGCTTACAATAGTTCAGGGATGTCAAACTCAAGGCCCACGGGTCGGTTCTGGCCTGTGGGGTGCTTAGATCTGGCCCGTGGGGCTGCCCTGGAAACAGTGAAGGACCAGCCCTAGTGCCTCTGCCAGCAAAAATGGGCTCCTGAGCTCCTCTTTTTGCTGCGAAAGCCTCCTGCAACCCTTTGCCAGTGAAAACGGAGCTCGGGAGGGCTGCTCGGGAGGGCTGTTTTTTCTGGCAGAGGGTTGCAGGAGGCCATCAGCTGAAAATGTAGCTCGGGAGCCTGTTTTCACTGGCAGTGTGCTTGGGCCACCACAGTCACTGACACAAGTGATGTTGAACTGGCCACGCCCACTCCAGCCCCCCAAGGTCAAACACAACCTTGATGTGGCCCTCAATGAAATTGAGTTTGACACCCTTGCAATAATTCATTTAGTGACCATTTGAAGTTACAATGGCACTGAAAAAGTGACATGACCATTTTTCACACTTATGATCATTGCAGCATCATGTGATTTACATTCGGATGCTTGACAACTGGTTCATATTTATGACAGTTGCAGTATCCTGGAGTCATGTGATCAGCTTTTGTGACCTTCTGACAACCAAAATCAATGAGAAAGCCAGATTCACTTAACAACTGCAATGGCTCACTTAACAAATGTGGCAAGAAAAGTCGTAAAATGGGGCAAAACTCACTTAACAAATTTCTCACGTAGCAACAGAAATTATTTCTATAATTGAAATAAGTCAAGGACTACCTGTGGTTAATACAGCCAGTTTGGTCTAGTGGTTAAGGTACCAGGGTAGAAATTAGGAGACTGTAAGTTCTACTACCATCTTAAGCATGAAAAGACAGCTGGGTGACATTGGGCAGACACTCTCTTTTACCCCAACTCACCTCACAAGGTGGTTGAGGGTAAAATAGGAAGAGGAAGAAATATTAGAGAGATTTGCCACCTTGAGTTATTTATAAAAACAATAAAGGCAGATATAAATGAAATAAATAAATATAAACTAAGGCATTTCAGTATTTCTGATGTCTGAAAATTGACATTTCAATGTCTGAAAATAAATTTTGTAAACAGCCACAATTTATAAACTTATTAAATATTAAATGTTTAACTATTACATTTTTTTAATGTAAGAAATGCTAAGATTTTTAGCTCATCATTAATTTTTATATTCAAAGTCTACCATTATTACATTTCCAAATTTGCTGTAGTTGGTTAATATGAAAGTAATTAATTATTTCCTTCTTTCTGTGATTTTTTTTTTAGTAAACATCAATGAAATAACAACTTTACAACGATTCAATGCAATTCACTAATTGCAATACATTAATATTTTGATATTGGTTTCAAGACAAAGAATTTGGTCCTTTGCTTTGGGCTTTACTCCGCTGTTTTAAAAAAAGTGACAGAAAAATAAAATTCTTTATAATGTTGCTAATAATGATGGATTTTAATAACCTTTAGCCTTTAAAAATGAATACCAACTTCATAACCATAATCAATCACTCAAGCATGTTCACAGAAGAAACGTGAGCAGACATCCCTCTCCCCAACTGTAGTTAAGAGAATAACACATACCTTTATTTCAAAAATTACCAAAAAATGTAATTCATATTACATAGGAAAGCAGAAAGCCTTTTTTTAAATCATGAAATTGCTTGCAGAAGAGATGTATCTGTCTTAGCAGCTGAACTATTTTTGGAACCACTCTCTTATTTGCTACCATATAACATGGAAAATGAAGTTTGGAGCTGAGTGAAATATTTATAAAATATTCAGTTCTATCCCACAATAAATGATGTGACATGATTTGGATCTAAGGTAGACTATAACAACCATTTTCAGAGTCTCAAAATATTTTTCACATATATATGTTTTAATCTCATAAATACCATTAAATTTTTTCCTTCCTTTGCTCAAAGAAATTTAGCAAATTATATCATGTCATGTATTTTTAAAGAAATCAGATAGAAAGAGAAATGTGAAGCAACTCTAGCAATTTAATTCAGTGAAAGCTGAACTGAAGATTTTATGACATGTCATGTGAATTAGTATCTGCCGTAGTATTTATCTAGCCAACAAAAGTTGGCTATTTTTGATGAGAAGGATTGATACTGTCCACACTGATGAGGAAACTATTTTTTCCTCCATTGAACAATTTAAAAAAAAACAGAAATCAGTAAAGAAAAACTGCTAAGTGGTTTATAGATAAAGTATACATTAAAATTATGCAATTTCAAATGTCAGCTTTTCTTTTTTTATAGTAGGGGAGGATTGACATCGGTGGTAAAAAAAGCCACCACAAATATTTTCTATGCTACAATATAAAGTATTTTATTTCATGATGGCTATGTATAATAACTCCAATGTGTATGTTACACAATGTGTATGTGTAACAGCCAAAGTGGCTGAAATCAAGCCGATTTGGAGTGGAAATGGCGAGGGGAAAGCCCTGCTCACCCACGCTGCTGCAAGCCGCGGGGAAATCCCTCCCTTGACGCAGTGGCACTCTCAGCTGATTAGTGGCTCTGAGGAGGCCGGCAAGCTCCAAATTAGGCAGGCGTATCGGCCAAAGCCGAGGAACGCCGAAAGCGATCGTTGGCCAGCAGATCGCACCACAGGAGCAGTCTTTAGCGGTATCCAGCCTAACCGTTCTCACTGGCATGCAGGGCTCACCAAAAATAGAGAGCCCTGCTCGAATTGCCCAGGGGGCCTTCAGCGGGCTCAGGCTATGCCTTTTATGCTGGCAGGTGGGGCTCGGATGGTAAAAAGCCCCACTAAAGCACCGCAGAGCAGTCTTCAGCGTCTAGGGCAAAGCCCTTTGCGCTGGAAATTCCTCCAAGAAAAGAACGCACAGTCAGAAATAAGGCTGGGCAGCTCAAATTCACATCTGTCCAGATCCGACTGAGCCTGAAATCTGTAGAACAGAAGGAGGAGAAGGAGCAATCATCAGTTGCAGGCTCAGTCCCATTGGTCCAGACGGAGCTAACTCATGCCTGACTGGAGTTTCCTCCTTGGTGGAGAAAAGAAGGAAGAAAGGAAAGTTCATAGAAAGAGGACCAATAATTTCATTTTGTTAGATATCCCCTTTTATCAGTTCCAATGCTGTAAAGCTGAAGTAGCAATGGACCATTAACAACTGCCAGTTGTTAACTACTATGGAATACTAGATAACCTTACCGAGAATCTAGATCTAAATCTTAGGCAGCAAAGTAATGAGTCCCAATGGAATTAGAGTGCTGGCCCTCTTTGTTATAACTATTGATTTACTGTAGAATCCTGATGTGATTTAGATAAGGGAGGGAAAGGTAATAGCATTAATTATTCTACTGTATTTAGAAGCCAGAAACACCAAATTCAAGCTTAACACAAACAGACATTCAAGACATATACAAAGATTCAAATGAACGTACAAAAAAAGCAGCATTTTTTAAATTCTATTCAGTTCAAAGCAACATAGCACAGCGAGAGGCATTTGCATCTGTCTAAATACTTTGATGTGATGAACCAATTACATTTTTTCCCAACTGCCCTGCTCTCCCCCCCCCTTTTTTTTTCATAAATACTGCCTATAAAAGAAGAACCTGAGAAATGAATAGGCTGCATTCCAGGCTAAGCATGGCTGAGACAAATCTTCTAACAACAAAATATGCATATCGAATGTTAATTTACATTTCCACAATCCATTGTGGTAGCCCATCTGCTTTCTTTAAAGGGTCAGTCTTTCAAAAGTTAGCAGTGCAACAGCTGTTTAACCTTGGACATGATAGAAACGGTACCAAATTATGACAATGGTTTATTCCTTTGAAGCAGATGCACTAATGGGTAGTTTTTAAAAAAAATTAATTTGTTTATTTTGTCAAGCATGTATAAGATAACAGATATAAGTATAAACATGATTATGAATACATGAAATGGATACGAATA
>JANHFM010010523.1:0-16069 GCA_032468115.1 Grayia smithii | reverse complement strand
ATTTTATATCCCGCCCTTCTCCCGAAGGACTCGGGGCAGCGTACAGAAAGTAAGGGTAAAAACAGATAAAAATTAGATTAATATTAAAACCATAATTAAAATCCCATAAAATTGAAAACCCAATTTCCTCAGCCTATCTGCTGAAACAGCCACGTCTTCAGGTCTCGACGGAAGGAGCCTAGGTCAGGGGCGTAGGTCCTTTATTATTTATGCAATAAATAAGCTGTCATTTATAGGCCATAAAACCTGGGTTCACACAACCAAGACAAAGTTCCATGAAATATTAAGCTTCAGATATGTATGTTACAGATTAGCATAAGGGTTGAACTACATGGCTCAATCATGGCTCACTGAATTAACCTGAGTGGATTCAGGCAATACATCAAAACATAAGCTAACTATAGTGGCTCTAAATAACAATTATAATATATTGGTAGAATTGAAAGTAATGCACATTTGAATTTATGTAGAAAGTTTATCTTTACTGTTAACAAAAAATTACTTAGATCACATATCTGAAAAAGTCTTAGAAAATGTGATCAAGATAATATGAGGCTTTTAAAACACAGACTGATGGATACCTGAAAACCAACACAAAAGCCATTACTATTGAAAAAAAAGTGTGGCTCACAATGTAGATGCAGCAATGCCAGGAAATAATCAAATTGATGATAAACCTATAACAAAATAGCAAGATTTGTGAATTGAAGTTGAAAGACTTTGGAAGAAAAAGTCAGCTACTTTCAAAGCCATATCAAAGCCAGTCCAAAAGGATTCACCAACAGCAACCCTATGGAGTAAGTTGGGCTGTAAGAAAATAACTTGCCTGAATTTACTTAAATTCCTATGTCTGTCAGCTCTGTGAGGTAGGCCAGACCAGAAAAGAGAAAGAGCAGCTAGCTACCACTTTATTATTAAAGGATATAATAACAGAAACTTGCAAGCTTGAAAATAGATTCTCTTTCCCCTCTCTTACACCAATGAGACTCAAGACAGAGAAATCTTGAATTTCCTTCTTACTTTTACTCTTTTTCAGGGCTAAGTTGATGTTATATAATGACGGTTGCATACCTTCTTCTATGCTATCGTTGTGTTCCAATATTACTACGCCAGAATGGTAGATTTGAATTTGGGTCTCTTCAATTTGTTATCTGCACAAATATTTTTCCAACTTGGCAACTTTAAGATGTGTGGACTTCAAATCCCAGAATACCCCAAACTACCTGTTATAGGAATGTAGCTGAAGGTATCTTTAACCACATATATATCACAAATTGTCCATAGCTTAAATCTCTCTGTAACTATCAACTCAGTAATGACCTTTACAAACCATTATTTTCCCAGCCTCAAATTATTTCATTTCAACCCTGTTTGTAACATAACAAAGCTTTGTTATAAAAAAAATTGAATAATCTATTGGAATGAGTCTTAATATGCCTTAAAATCAATTATTATACTTAACTATATTTTAGAACAGAGAACAGAGTTAAGCTGAAATCAAGCTTACTGAATAGATTTGTCTTTATTAGAATATTAAGGAAACATAAAATATGAATTAGGTAAGCAAACACAAACTAAGAATCAAGGGACACACTCAAATGACCCTTTCAGTATCTTTTTATGGTCTTTTTCTAACATGTAGATCTTTTCAGTTTTGCTCATAAAGCCTCTTCAGCTCCTGCAGCTGCTGTTGCTGCTGCTGTAATGATGATGACTAATTATACAAGTAAAAATCAATAAACCTCTGCTCCGAACTTGACCTAGAATTTGAACCTTGGCTGCTAGTTCACAGTATTGTGAATAAAACCAGATCAACTAATAAGCAGATTCATTGCTATTACATTTTCAGGTTAATGAGACATCTCTAACTCTAGGATTCTGGCTCTCTAGCCTAGAAAATCTAACAAGACTCGGTAAAGCAACATTTTTATTTTCTTCCTTCAAGAAAATAAGATCTTCTAACTTAGGAGAAGATAAATAGGCCTCCTAAATAGCGTATCCAACAACAGGATATGTACAATCTTTATAATTCACATCATAATCCATAACAGAAAACAATGATTTTTTTCCCATAAAAAATAGTAACCTTTAAACACATACTAGGAGCCATGGTGGCGCAGTGGTTAGAATGCAGTATTGCAGGCTAACTCAACTCACTGCCAGGAGTTCAATCCTCAATGGCTCAAGGTTGACTCAGTCTTTCATCCTTCCAAGATCAGTAAAATGAGGACCCAGATTGTGGGGGCAATATGCTGTGTAAAGTGCAAAATACATGTGTAAAGTGCTTAGAGAGGGCTGTAAAGCACTATGAAGCGGTATATAAATCTAAGTGCTATTGCTACTATCTGCCTCTTTCCCCTTTCTTACATCCCAGTTATATTTCTAGACCTTGCTTTAATCTTTGCTTGAATCTCAAGAGTTCACCAACAGTTCAATCATTAAAACATTTCGTTCAGATCATTCATGACCACTATCTAATTATTATATATATGAATATTTCCACCCATCCTTTACCAGAATTAGTTTTCTCTTTCTTCCACATAAATCAACAGTGCAGTTACTATGCATCATTACCTAAAAACTATGTTGAAATCACTGTGCCTCCAATGCAATGTAAATATAAATTCAATTTCCATTCTGTTCCCTCCCTATCCTAGCTGACCTCCTAGGAGAGCAACCAAAATGCAAAGCACTGGAAGAGCAGGTTTCCCAGGAATTGTACGGCTAATTTGGAACATTATTACCATGCTGACAGCGCATATTGAAAAGTCTGTGAGTCATATCAGCACTGCCAAAAACTGTCAGCATACATTTTACAGAAAGACATTAATATCTGAATTGGTTTATGTTCTTGAAGCTACATCATTCTTGTGCTACATATAATATACTGTCTATACATATTTTCTATTCAATTTTATTTCAAAAAGTGATTTACTCATTTAGGAACATACAAACCCAGTGGTGTGCTAGTAAATATTTAAGACTTGACTTTTCCAGCATCATTGCTATTCTATGTTGTATCCCTAGACATAGGCACAGAAGCTCAGCTCAGCTCTGCTATTGACTCACAAAATTCCAGAAAATTTAATAAATTTTATTCATAATCTTATGCAAACTGACACTGCACTCTCAACAATTTGCATCTGCAATATCAATAATCACTGAGCCCTGGCAGAGTGGCCCACAAAACTTTAAGACCCCTTCTGGATATTTTTTCCATACTCTTAAGAAAGCATTTCTTAATATATGACTTTTAAACGCTCTATCCACTTTTTCATCGTACAGTACATAAGCATGCCATCCATATAGTAAGTCATGACCCTCTATATTCAAAATCCTTTTTTCTGTTGAATTAAACCAATCACTTATTGCTGACAAAACAGCTGCATCATAATACAATTTCAAGTTCGACATTTTAAGTCCGCCTCTTTCTCGTACATCTTGCATTATTTTTAATTTACCTATGCAGTGGCTATTGAAGTGCTTACACTATATGTTAACTCCTGCTTTTCTTCTGAGGCTGCTGGTCTTTCGGTTTACTTAGGATGTTTTGGAGAACTTTAATTAGGTTGTATGCTATGCTGATGCCATGTGGTTGTAATAGTCTACTGGTGCTTTCTGAGAAGTTTTGATGTATGGTAATGTTATCATTTTTACAGCTTGTGTTGATTTTGCTATATTGAGTTGAGTGGTATGGCACTGGAATATAAATTGAGACCAAATCACACTCTCTACCAGTACTGATGACGTTACCTAGTTTGGTTAATGAAATGTCTGCAAGAAAACAACCAAGTTCAGACAGCACTATGTACCCCTGAAGAATTAAATGGCCTGCAGAGCTTTAAAAATTCAAATGGGGGGCAAGGGTAGTGGGGAAAGACTAATTAGAATTTTACATGGAAGTTGCATAGCTATTGGGTGGAGGAAGAAATTTTGTAAGCTTTCTTGTGTTAGTATAATACAGTGTAATACTAGAAGACTCTGTATTAAACCCAATTCTAATTGCTTTTTTTTTTTTCTAAAGTAAAACAAGCCAAGTTCTTAACTTGCTAGATTCAGGCTGCTTCATCAGACATCTTAATATTCAGAGCTTGTCTTTTGTATCTGTCCATTTCATCAACAAAATTTTAATATCAGTTCTTTCTTCTTTTATTTTACTTGTGTCTTTGTACTGACATTTTAATATTTTAAGTAGCATAATAATTATAGTGCTTCCAGGGTTTTTGATTGTGCATTTTAAAATCTGGATTGGGACTAAAGCTGAAATATTAGATAACTCCATTCATGTTCAGTGAGCCTCATGATGCAGTCACAAAATTCCACGATGGCACTAAAACTAACATAGCAGATAATATCTTTAATTCAGATACGCTCTTGCTTGGAGCTATTTATTGTAGAACATTCAATTTCCATTAGTTTCTTCATTTTTCTTTTGCAGTTGGCCAGATCTTCCCAATATTATTTTTCATAGCACTTTAATTAGCCTGTAGAACGGTTCAGTTTGATGCCTCTTCTAAGAGAATCTGAAATAGTTTCCTCAGACATTAGTAACTTCCTATCTAAGACTTCAGATTAGCAATATATATCTAGTCATGTATGAGACTCATTAAATGCAGTGGGACTTATTTCCAGGTGGCTGAGTATAGGAGTGTTACATAAATGAGTTCCATGCACTGCCTTACATTCAATTTTATATGAGCAAATCTACATTTTTGCAGTGGAATTTTCCTTCTGCTTTCCATTATCACCGTGTAACTGAAAACTGTTCCTATTGCTTTATTTCCTCTCAATTTACCAGATTGATAAATAGTTTCACAATAATTAATATTAAACAATAACATTCAAGTTTCTCACTGAGGAATCAGCTTTTCCAATAAATAGTATCAACAACTACAGCATATCCGTGGATTAAGAACATATTGGTTTCAGGATGACTCATAGTTAAGAATGGAGTCTCCTGTAGTAAAATTTGAGTTAAATGCAGAATGGTTCAAGTTCAGTACACAATATTACTTATACAATATTATATAATAATATTGCTTCAGCCCATATACTAATTTGACTTAAAGATAGATCTTGGGAACAGAACTTATTCTTAAACTGGAGACTACCTATACTCTATATCAGAACTAGTGTTAGAGATTAGCCCAATTCTTCATATTTAGAAGCTAAAGAGCTTGGTCACTCTGAGCCACTGGCTGCACTACAGCAGGGGTGTCAAACTCGATTTCATTGAGGGCCACATCAGGATTGTGCTTGATCTTGGGGGCTCAGGGTGGCCGTGGCCATGGTGGGCATGGCCAACTCGACATCACTCATGTCAGGGGAGCCTGTGGTGGCCAGAGCGCTCTGCCAGTGAAAACGGGCTCCTGAGCTTCATTTTTGACTGCGACAGCCTCCTGCTCAAAATTTCCGCTAGCAGTTCTCCAGAACCTGTCAGAACCTGCTGGATTTCACCCCTGCATGAATGGCCGTTTCAAGAATGTGATCCCAAATAATTTCAACTTAACCCCATGGTCATTATATTGTGAGCTTCTACAAGATTCCCTTTTTATCTGCCATATTTTCAAACATTTCTGTGATACTGTTGAAAGACATCATTTGGAGATTTACAGTAAAACATCAGCTTTATCTTTTCTCCTCACAGAATCCAGCCACTAAATGTGGTAATGCAATTGGTAAGGAGAAAAAAAAGGTCACTCCAGACAAGAAAGAGATACCATCAGTAGAAGGTTTACTTATCCTGGTGTGTAGAATTTGCTGGATAGAAATGCACCAGGGGTGGGTTCTACTTACCTCTCCTACCGGTTCTAAAGGTGCACGCACTTCGTGCGTAGTTGGGGTACAAGGAGTGCATGACTGGCATGCGCACGCATGCTTTGTGCACGTGTGCCGGACAGGTGTTCCTGCACATGCGCAGAAGCTTTGACGAAAAAATGTCAAAAAAAGTTTCCTGCGCATGTACGCAAGTGCACTCTGCGTGCAGACCAGTAAGTACGGGTGCACGAGGGGCGGCAGTCTGGGACGCGTAGAACCGGTTCGGTGATGTCACAGTGTCACCGCTACCTATTCGCACGAACCGGACTGAACCAGGGGCAACCCACCACTGGAATGCACTCTCCCTAAAAATTCAAGTTGTAACTTGGGGTACACTTTTGAATCCATCTTTAGCTATTTAGGCACAAGTGGCTTCTGTGCCCCAGATTCAGTCATACTTCCATAGAGATAGGCATTTTGCACTAACCCTAGTAACTTCTCATTTATAGTATTGCAATGCATTATAACTGAGGCTGCCCTTGAAAACCTAAATTACTCTAGTAAACAGTGACTGGTCTGGGGCAATCTGGATAGTTCTCTGTGATCTTTGCTAGCCCCCGGTTCATTTTCAGTCCCAAATCAAGGTCCTAGTTTTAATCTAAAAAATTTTCAGAGCTTGGGATCACAACATCATTTTTTCATTTTTGGAAGTTGAGATTCCATGCTATGATGTAGTGAATGGGTACATGGGAACAGGCTGTTTTAATTGGCTACTCTTTCCCTGACTCTGGTTGCCTTCCAGTGTGAGGTAATCCTGATACCAACTTAATTGTCTTTTTGGAGAATACTTTTTAAATTCTTTTGGAGAATACCTTTAAATTCTTTCACATTCAATTACATTAACATTTAATGTGTTAATTTTGTTCCAAAAACCTTAATTACAGAAATAACTCCTTTTATTAATTGTTTAGCGTTAAGTATTTTATGTGTAATCTTTTACTGCAGATTTTTTAAAAATCACGTTTTATTTTAATGTATTGTAAACTGCCCTTGGATACTGGTTTTAAAGAGCATTGGTGTTCTGTATATATTCCCTTGTTATAAAAAGCAACATTTATTGTTGCAGTTTCACATGAGACAATAGGACAGGTAGTAATTATAATGCAATGCAATGCAATAACCAAGCTCATTGGCAGGTACAGTGCTCTGCAGAGCTCTCTGATTTTGGGAAAGCTCCTAGCCCTGATATAAGAGTGGATTTTTTTGTCCTTCAAAAGCAGTCAAAACCATATATGGATATAATATATGTGCAAGCATTACTATTTATTATTTAGAGTATGGTATTACTGATAACAATATTTCAGAAAGTTGTTTATTTAATTTTACCTTGTACTTTAACTACAATCCCACAGGACTTTTGGCAGTTTACAGGAAACCAACAATCAATAGAACATATATTGTCAGCAATAATCAGTCAATCAATCGATCAATCAATCTTGGCATTAAATCCCGAACAGCTTCCAATTTTCAGATGCAGTGCAGTTTGCAATTTTAACTGCAGTGCAGTTAAAACAGGAAGTAGCCTAACCTCTATAGGAGGCAATTCAAAAGATCAATGCTGCTATTGAAAGCAGTACTTCTGTTCCTCAATCTCCCTTACCCTACCACAATGAGGGACTATTAATTGCTTTTCCTTGCAAAATCTAATTGTTTGGGCTCGTTCTGTTGGATGAATGTAATAACATGATACTGAGCCACAAAGAGAATCACTGAAGGTGCAAAGAACGGAGGCAGAGAAAGAATAGCCAACAGTCTGAATGTGTCAAAAGTTGCTTAACAGAGCTGTGACTCAAATCCCAATTTATTGCACAAGTCCCCTTGCTTTGATTATTCTAACAGTTATCTTTACACAACACTGGTTGAAAATGAAATACACCACATTATACACTGTACAAAACATTTCCTGGTGATACGGTTATGTGAAAAAAATATATGAAAATAGCAGTACAATAAAACTGGAAATAAAAATGATAAGCAGTGCTGCATTTATAATTTTTCAACTGTAGAAGTAATTATGAATGTAAAAAAAGACATAATGTTAACACAACTATGCAAAAATAATTTTGACAGCATTGACTAAAAAGCCTCTTAAATTCACTTATGCTAATCAGGCAGTAAGCAAATTTCTTAGCTGAGTAATTTTTAATGTTGTCAAATAATGGGTGGCCTAGTCATGCAATGTAAATTAATCACTTTGTTAATCCTACTGCAAAATGTAATTTAAAAAAAAAAACAGGAAGGGCTCGTATTACAAAATTCAAAGACAGAGTTGACTAGTTACATTGGCACACATTCATATCTATCAAAACCAGGGACTGTGGGAAGAGCATGTTAAGAATAGGAAGATGGAAGAAATATTAAATTGCATTTGTGAGAGAAATAGAAAGAGGAAAGTAAGCAATTCAGGTAGTAAAAGGAACATGATGAAGATCAGGTACCAGAAAAATGATAGGAAGAGATTGAAGGTGGTTTATAGCCTATATTCCTTCGATAATACAAAAAAACAAACAAACTGAAACCTTGTTTATGAAAAGTGGGATATCAACTTCACAAAAGAAATATTTCCTAATGGGGATACAACTATTCCCTGCAAGAGAAAAAAAAAACTATTATTTTAATAGTAAGTGAATAGAACAAAGGTGCTATTCTAGGCTACTGCGCCAAAGCTGCAAATCCTGGATTACCATTATATGACAACAGAGTGATACAGAAATTTCTCAATTTGCTATCTTTATATTTGCTAATTTGCTTAATTTGCTATTAATTTGCTATCATCTAGCAGTTACCCAGATTTTTTTCAGCTCTATAGGAATTCATAAAAGCCATGAGAACCTGGTTGTTTCGGCAAATCGTGGGGATTGAGATGTTGAATGATGTTCTATTTAGAGTATGTGTTTTTGAATGTGATGTGTTTGGTGCTGGTACTATTGTTTTTATTGCATTTGTATATTTTTACCCCTATTGTTTTAAAGTGATTTATAGAGATTATGCATGTACAGCACTTACAATCAATAACAATTTTGAGTGCTGTAAGCCCAATTAAGTAAAAACTAATAAGTAAAAAATAAGAATTTGAGTTAATTGCTAAAAATGTTAAGCTGCACCAGTGAAAGTGATTCTAAATCAGGAGAAATGATAGTTGTACTCTAATCTCATAGATCATCCCACACAGTGGTGGATTGCTCCTGGTTCGGTCCAGTTCATGTGAATAGGTAGCGGTGACGCTGTGACGTCACTGAACCTGTTCTACACGTCCAGGATCCGCCCCCCCCCGCGTGCCCATACTTACCGGTCCCTGCGCAGAGTGCACGGAGTGCACTTGTGCGCATGCACAGGAAGCTTTTTTTGAGGATTTTTTTCAAAAAAAGCTTCTGCGCATGCGCAGGAGCGCCCGGTTGGCACGTGCGAAGCACATGCACCTTTAGAACCGGTAGTAAAGGTAAGTAGAACCCATCCCTGATCCCACACCTAACTTCACTTATCTGAATGCAAGTGGCTTCCAATTTTATCCACTCCAGTTTAAGGATGGAAAAGTTGTAAACTGGAAAAGCTGCAAAGAAGGGCAAAGGAAACTGGAAAATATGAGAGTGAATGGTTGTAACTGGATATGTGAATCTTGAGAAACAATGATGGAAATTAAAATAGCAATTTTCAATTACCTGGAAGGATATAATTTAGAAGGTGGCTATGTCACATCCTCTGTTGCTTCAAAATGCAAGGCACAGAATAATGGCAGGATAAAATATCCCAACAAGAAAAATAAATCAGTATTTTTGTGTGTTTTATTCAAATACAATTTTAAACACATTCTATAATATGCAGAATTTTATAGATTTTGTATATATGCTGTAAAAATAAATACGGAGAAGTCTAATTTGGTTCTTTTTAATCTGAGAAATGTATTAGTATATTCAAAGATTTTCACTCGGGTTGATTGTCACCAAAAAGTAAAGAAGGGTCAAATTTTTAGAATTTGTTCAGAAAATATAAATCAGATCAATATATATCACAATTCACAAGATTCATACTGATCAAACGAACTATATACTTATTCATCTCTTTCACCTATGACAATCAATTTTGCCAAACTTTCTGTCTATTAATGGTTCTGACTAAAGATGGTGGACAGTAACAATTATTCTGGAAACATCTTCACATATTTTCTTTAAACTGGCTATAGGCCTACTGGAATACTTAACACTTTAATTTAATCTTTAATTTAAATGGATTTTGAATCCTGCCCCCAGACATGGTAGAAAGTTCTAATTAAAACGTTATAAGCTGTGAAAGGCCTATAGTATTAATGGGAGAGGGGGGGAAACCAACCCAGAAATCTGCAGCCATCATAGAAAAGCAGCCAACATTCTATCTTGTGAAATGGACCAGAAGAATTCAGAATTTAAAAGACTAGGAATTATGTTTGTCACAAAGAGCTTGCTTGGCAAAATTGAGAACCTTGCTTGAAAACTGTGATGCTTTTATTACTAAACATGAATATTCATTTTCCAGTAATGATTTGTGTAATGGGATATGTGTATGCATGCATATGCAATGAAGTTAAATAGAAGTTCAATTCCTTGGGGAACCATATTTTAGCTTACCATATAAATACTATTAAATAACGGAAATACTAAAATTTACAGAAATTTAAAAGCGGCAGGAGGCTGTCAGATGCCTTAGAGAATATGGCAAAGCATTATCTAAGAATCTGAAAAGATGAAGAGAAGGATTACAAAATACCATGTCTTAAATTTAATAACCCATTTAATATTGCCTTTCAATTCTATTTCATGCTCAGTAAAGCAAGAATAACTGAACTTTTCACCAGTTCAAATTTCAGATAAATAGATTTTGTTTTGAATAGAAATACTACTTTCTAATACTTTATCATAGTCAACAATTAAGGTCTTCATACAAACATTTGCCAGTGATTTATTAAAGTTTTTTTGAAATTGATTTTTCTAATAAAATGTATTTCTTTGTCTTTAGAGCTACTCTAAAGTTACCGGTACTTGTTTCAGGAAAATAACAGATATTCTCACCTGCCCATTCCTTTCTACAGCAAAAGTGCTGCTATATTTTATAACAGATAAATGTAAATTACGTTTAGAGAAGTAGAAAATACTTTGCTATAATATTTTATGGTATTACTGCAAGGAGGGAGGGAGAGAGGGAAGAAAGAATATCCAATACTGATATTAAAGACATGTTTAAACTATTTATAAAAGTTTAGTGGTTATACCTCTCAGTGTCTGTAAATGAGACAGGGAAAATAAACCCTTTACTGAAATTCAGCCAACTAAGGCTTGAGTTTATGCATGGAATAAAACAGCTTTTCTTGGATGTCAGATTAAAAGTTAATTTTCTTCCTTTTTTGGCATACATAGGCACCCACACAAAAAACCACTTTTTCTTGGAAGTATAAACTTGGCACGATGGGGAAAAAAGTTCAATTAACTTGATCCAACATAGACATTTTCAGGGTGGAGAAAGATTCTTTTCCCCAGGGACAACAGTATATAATAAAGCATTACTCCCCAGTTCTGATGCTTATATACAATGGATCAAGGAAACAGTATACAGTTTTTTATATTTACTCATTTTATTAACATACATAAATATATTGTAGAACAGTCTTGTAAAGACTTACCATCTGGTAAAACAAGCAACAATAAGCAGTGAAAAGTTTTTGAAATAAAAGGTGTGAGCATATAAGTGTCTAAGAGTTATAATATATTGTATAACTATGATACGTAAAATAGCAAATAATATGGAGTTGATAAATATTGAAAGGTTAAAAGAAAAAAAGGACAAGAATTATTATAAAATTACTAATTTATTTCAGCTGCAGGCTGATGCTGGTGAACAGCCTCCCTATAACATCCAGTGCCCTGACATCTGCTGGACTGTAAATATTTGGCTTTTCTGACAGGTATTAGGGCCAGGATGTTAGAGGAGCCCAATACATGTGCCCTTTTGTATTGTTAATTAGTTATGTGGTGCCTCAGCTATCATTATTGTAACTTTTATTTATAGGGGGTTTGCTTTTGTCTGGTGTGTTGGTTGTTAATTTCCCAGAATTGTTTATTTAAGATAGAAACAACATACATTTTCTAAGTAAATCAGCAAGGGAATGGCATTCTTGGTAATGAATGTTTATTGGATGCTCTTGTGTGTGTGTGTGTGTGTGTGTGTGTGTGTGTGTGTGTGTGATAGAGAGAGAGAGAGAGAGGAGAGAGAGAGAGAGAGTTCCAGTGTTAATTCAATATTCACATGTTTGTATGAACCTTTACTACTACCACACTTCTACTACTTCTGCTTACAGATACAAGTCACTCCATCTTTTTTTAAGCTTATGGAGTTGGTAGATTGAAAGCCAGGAGAAAGCCAATGTTATTATAGAGTAGTACTTTGGCTACCTAAGATTGCTAGTTCATTCAGTTCACTTTCACGTTCTATCCAAGATGTACCACAGGGAATGAACTAACTCCACACACAAACATCTATAAAGAAAACAAAAAGCAGCTAATGGTGTTCTGCAGAACTCCACTGTTTTTTACCTCACATTCAGGCAGGTCTGGCACTGGTTGATTTCTTGTTTCCGCAGTTAGTCTCACTGCAGTGGTACCTATTTATCTACTTGCGCCTGCATACTTTTGAACTGCTAGGTTGGCAGAAGCAGAGGTGAGTGACGGGAGCTCACTCTGTCATGCGGTGCTAGGGCTTGAAATGCTGGACATTTTTAGACCCTCCAGATTTGCAAATTATTTCAAACTCTCCTGATGAAGCCCATCATGCTTTCCCACTAATACAATTTGTGTAACCAAAAATTCACTTGAAGTATTCTGGTCTTAGTCTTGTCTTGCAATCTTCTTCTAGGGACCAGGGAGTTTTTGAGTCCTTCCATTCCCAAGCTTTTTTCCAAGGTCTTCATAATCTAAGGATACATTGTTACAGGTATTTTTATGCCATATTTCTCTGATATGGATTAAGAAATAATTTTCAAAGGATTTGTTAAGTATTAGAAACTGTTATACTACATCCATGATCCAGGCATTTGATAGACAACACTCCTGTCATGGTGAAAAATCTGGTAAATATATATTAGTCCCAATGCCATGTAACAGCAAGACCAAATTATTCTTTTTTGTGCTTTTGTAAGACACAACTGCATCCATTCTTCCTTTCAGAGATCCACTGTCCTGCCACCTGTTTGTCAATGTGTCTTTTTCTTCCTCTGATGCTGAAAACAAACAGAAAGCCTGAAGAGATTTCTGAATTCCCAAACTTCAAAAAATATCTTTTGCTTCTGGTTTCAATGTCATTAAATACACTTTCTCTACGGTTTCATTATTTGCTTCCACTATCAGTTCCTATTATAATGTCTTAGCCCAGAGGTGTCAAATTCAATTTCATCAGGGTTATGTTTGACCTTGGAGGACCAGGGTGGGCATGGCCAGGGTGGGTGTGGCCAGCTTGACCTCACTTGTGTCAGAGGTCCTGAGGTGACCCGAGCGCTTTGCCAGCAAAAATGGGCTCCTAATCTCTGTTTTCAGCTGGGATGGCCTCCTGTAACCTTCTGCCAGTGAAAACAGAGCTCCATTTTTGTTGGCAGAGGCACTGAGGGATGGCCCTTTGCTGTTTCCAGGGCAGCCCCTCAGGCCAGATCTAAGCACCCCGGATGTGGCTCGTGGTGAAATCCAAAATTTTTTACTACCGGTTCTGTGGCCGTGGCTTGGTGGGTGTGGTGTGGATTGGTGGGAGTGGCAGGGGAAGGATACTGCAAAATCTTCATTCCCACCTCATTCCAGGGGAAGGATATTGCAAAATCTCCATTCCCACCCCACTCCGGGACCAGCCAGAGATGGTATTTGCCGGTTCTCCGAACTACTCAAAATTTCTGCTATCGGTTCTCTAGAACCTGTCAGAACCTGCTGGATTTCACACCTGGCCCGCGAGCCTTGAGTTTGACACCCCTGTCTTAGCCCAAACTAATAAATCTTCAACTTTTGTCAAGTGAAAGGTAGCCAATAATTTCAGCAATCCTTTTAGGTTTTCTCCAAGTATTACTACATTTTACAGATGCTGCAATTATATGCCAGGTTGTTTTCAGAAAGGAATGTCAACATGCCACAAGCATTGCAGACTGATAAGTGCAGAGTTTTTTCTATTCATCTTTACCTGAATGGAGTCATCATTGGAAGATTTTGATTGTTTTTCTCAGGCTAGCCAAATTCACTCTACTGAGTTAGAGCAGTGGTGGGATTCAGCCAGTGCACATCACTTCAGGATAACCAGTTGTTAACTTTCTGAGCAGTTTGGCAAACTGGTTGTTGTAAGAAATCTTTAGGGCAGAGAACCGTTGTTAAATTACTTGAATCCCACCACCTAGTTAGAGGGAAATTTCCCCTAACACTTTCAAATTTCACTCATCACTTCCAAGAAACTGGTTTATATTCCTTTTGCAATTTCTGCAGCAGCAATTTCTGCAATTTGGCAGCAGCCTCAGGTTACTCAACCACAATGGGTAATCAGCAGCTTTCAAAAAGTAAAGGACATAACTGTTGCAATCAAATGCTCTTAAGATTAACTTTTTACCTGAATACCATCTGGGGGACTTCCATCTTGGGGGAAAATTGTCATTTTCATAACAACTCACCATTATAAAAAAAAAACCTAAAACATTATGAATTAATATCTGGGATATTTTCTGTGTCATGTTTGTTTAGATTTGAAGCCTGAGGTCTTTACTGTATTTTTACTATTCTGTAAGTTCTACAGAACCTAAAGTGTTAGGCTTTAGAAATAATATAAACAAGCATCCATAGGTTTGTATACTGTTTTGCAATGCAATTTCTCTTTTGTAGGCCCAGACTAAAGCAAGCTGAAACTCCTACTGCAGGAGTGTGAAACTCACGGCCTGTGAGTCAGATGCATCACGCGCTGGCCACTCCCACCCCCTTTTAGCAAAGGGGGGAAAGTTGTGATACATCACGTGATGACGTGTTGCCATGAGTTTGACACCCCTGTCCTATCACATTATGTCACCAGCAGTCAGTAGTCATGATTAGCAACATTGTGGCTAGGTGAGTGAATCGTTTCAAGAAAGCTGAAATAGGTCAAAATTCACCGCTTTTATGAACTAAACTTATCTTTCTGCTAGCATTGTATGTTTCAATATTTCAGGGCAACAGTTTAAAGATTTTATTGAGAGCTAGGGGATATATTTAAAGTTTCATCCACAAATGTTTTGACACTTTTCTCAAAAGTATTGTACATGACTCTTCAGGGATGGCAAAGAATCTATATATTTTGAAAATGTAACATTATTGATTCCTGTGTATGGCTTACTATTAAGATTTATTAATCCTTGTGATCTAATAATGACTTATATGTGCCCCAATCAATACAACTTGCACTAATAAATCTTAATATTGGCAAGCAGAGTCAATACCTACTTAGGGATTTTCAAAGTGGTAGTATAAAATGATGATATAACATATGCAAAATTGTGATGGCCACTTCACATTTTTGTTGACATTTAATTTGATTCATTCTTTACAAGCTCTATAACTTTTGATTTCTCTCAAGCCCTAGGGCTTCATACACAGCACACAAATCCATTAGAAAACCTCAACATATGGCTAATAAACAATTACAACAACAACAGCAACAACAACAATAATAGTAATTTCTTATTTTTCCATCAGCAAATAGGATGGATTTGAACAGGATATTTAGCCCCAGACCCTCCAGAGTTACCAAAAGCAGTGGAGAAGTGATTAAAAAGCTTTAAAAATTATTTGTGTTTGTTTGAGTGTGTGCATGTGTGTGTATGCGCCTTCGAATCAGTGTTGGCTCCTGGTAATTGTCTGGAGAAGTCCTTGCAGTTTTCTTGGTAAGATTTCAGAAATGGTTTTCTGTGGACTTTTTCCTAGGCCTGAGAGAGTGACTGGCCCAAAATCACCCATCTGGCTTTGTGCCTAAATCAGGGCTAGAACTCACACTCTCTTGATTTCTAATGTCTTAAGCACTACATGAAACTGGCTCTCCCATATTAGCAATAGCACTTAGACTTATATATTGCTTCATAGTGCTCCTACAGCCTTCTCTAAGCAGTTTACAGAGTTAGCATATTGTCCCCAACAGTCTGGGTCCTCATTTTACCCACCTCAGAAGGATGGAAGGCTGAGTCAACCTTGAGCCTGATGAGATTTGAACTGCTGAACTGCAGCTAGCAGTCAGCTGAAGT
>JANHFM010010513.1:2235-16817 GCA_032468115.1 Grayia smithii | reverse complement strand
GATTGTTGGGGGCAATATGCTAACTCTGTAAACCACTTAGAGAGGGCTGTAAAAGCACTATGAAGCAGTATATAAGTGCTCTTGCTCTTGCTCTTGCTATTTTGCTTTCAGTCTACTAATTAGACCTTGATATTGATAATTTGACATAAACTTAGCTTCACCTTTTGCACACAGTTTGAAATCAGCCACTTAAATGGGAATTAAAAAAAGAACTGCACAGAGATTGCTGAGTATTGTGAATAACTGAAATTCTAATACTGTATCTTTGTTAAAAAAAATGTACTAGGATTTTATAACAATGGAACATCCTGAATAGATGGGAAAAATATAAATGATGTTTTTTGTAATATTTTTAGTTGTTCCTGGAAGCTTTTCATTTGAGAATTCAGGTATGAATAGCAGATTGTATGTTGCTTAAGAGTGCCAAGTCTGAAAGAAATAAAACATATTGCAAAGTTTATTTGGAAGGGAAACCAAATATTACACTGATATTTCTAAAAGCACCAGTTAAAGGTAAGTAAGATAACAAGTTCAAGTAACAACCTTGAACTATGCAGCCTACAGTCTGACCTAAGCATAGTACACAAAATTGTCTGCTACAAGGTCCTACCTAGCAACGACTACTTCAGCTTCAACCACAATAATAAACAGACAAACAATAGATACAAACTCAAGGTAAACCTCTCCAAACTCGATTGCAGAAAACTTCAGCAATAGAGTGGTCAATGCCTGAAATACTCTACATGACTCCGTTGTTACTCCTCAAACCCCCATAGCTTTAACCTTAAACTGTCTACCGTGGATCTCGCACCATTCCTAAGAGGTCTGTAAGGGGGCATGCATAAGCGCACTAGCGTGCCTACTGTCCGTGTCCTACTGTCCCCATTTATTTGTACACATTTCATGTGCTCATGTCCATGTTTATACTTATGCCTGTTATTTCATACATGTTTGACAAACTAAATAAATAAATAAAATAAATATGCTTAAAATGATTTTCTTATGATGAGGATTTTTAAGCAATGTGGCTGGAAAATTCTGTTAACCCATTCTGGGAATTCTAACTTGGTTTTAGAATCTCAGCCTGTTTAGACAGATAGATTAAAGAAAATAATAAAAGAGCAGTGGTAGAGATAAAAAGGATGACTAGAACAACCAACAACAACTAAAACTCACTACTAAAAAAAAGCCAGCCCCAATTCCTTTTTCCCTGTTTGTAAATATCTTCCTCTATTTATAATTTACCTTAAATGTATTTTTCAGTTTCTTATTCAGTTCAATTTGAGATGTTAAAAGATTTGCTGCACATATATGATTCTATCTTTTTAATCAATTAATTAAAAAAAAATCTACTGCTCGCAAAACAACCACAATCCTGCTTTCATTTTTGCATGACTCAAATTCAGTAATATCATTTTGTTTCTGGAAAACGCGACACAAGCATATCTAAAAGTTATTGTTTCTGCATTATGCAAGATTTTGCTCATGCTAACAAAAGTGACTAGACTAGTATGAGATGGTGGTGTGGATCAATGTAAGGTACTTCTGGGAAATATTAGAAGCCAGCAGCTTGTTATAGTAAGAGTAAATATAGGTGACCAGTCCTTCTACCAAAATGTGAACTCACCTACTAACTACACCTACAACATAGGAGGGAGGAAGAAGCAAGTAATTGAATCTTGCTTCTACTATAAAGAGGGTCTACATTTTATATTTGATGATGCTAGACTTCCTAGTTCTTGTAGTAATTCAGCTTACCGGAAATCTGTGTCCTATATGACTTTTAGCTCTAGTATCCAGTAACTGGCATTTTATGTTTTCTTTCCTACTAAGATGGTTAACAATATAAACATTTCTCAAATTATTGTTATAGCATTCAGGATGTCATATATCTAAGCATGTTCCATTGTTCTGGAAGACTGATGGTCTTGAATGCTACTATATTTTTAACAAGAGGTGGGGAAATTGTTCCAGTGACCTCCCATAACTTTCCCTACAGGATCATTTCCTCAATTCTTCCCTGCCACTGTTGATTTATAATCTCCCTACTATTTAGGCCAGAGTAAATTTATCATATAATTTCTGTCCTTCCCTATTGTTAGCAGTCTGAATGGAGACTGCCCAGCATTCAAAAAAGGGGATCTCTCCCCTCTATGAGAAAGGAGAGAAGCAAGATTCTTCGTGAGAAACTAAGACATGTTCTCACTTGCCCAGCCTAGGAGTCAAGGGTAAATCAAAGCAATTTTGTGTAGTTTATTGTGAAAAGAGGGTTCTACACAATGTATAATGTAGTAAACATTTTAAAAATTACTAAAGCAATAATAATGTTCCCCAAACTGGAGATCTTTCATGTGTAAAGTATGGACTTCAGCTCTCAGAATTTTCAGTAATGGCCATTTTAGCAGCTATTCTGAGAGTAGAAATCCATACATTTAGACACTTAACATTGAGGAAGACTGATGTAAAATATAATTCTAAAACCTGTGTTTTTCTCTGTCTTTGATAAAATGTTATTCTCAGCTATAAAATTTGTAAATTGCTGAGAGAACATATTCTTTCCGCCCTCTGCAGTCCTTCCGATGTCCCCTAATTGCTTAGAAGGATTAGCTATATTTGGTTGATGTAGAAGTGCAAGGGGGAGGGGGGGGGGAAGGAGGAGAAATATTCATAGAGGAAACCGTAGTGTAGGACTTTGGGTAGTATCCACCATTTTGCATTAAAATGTACCCAACTGAATGGGACATATATAACAATAATCGTGACTATGATGTGCTTGATGGAAACTAAAGGTGAATACACTAATGAGGTTATCTGTGAATGCATATTTTTAAATTATTTTAATTCTGTATTTAATTCTTGATCTTGTTTTGAGCTTTTCAGCATTTTTTTTTGTCATTGCTAAATGTTCATTAATTAGAAGTTGTTTATATGCAGTGTGAATTAAGTGTAAAGGGAGAGGGAAGAATAAGGGAAGGCTGTAATAGACAATATGTTTCTGGAGGGTACTTAGTTTAATTAACAGAGCTGTGGTGCCAAAACAAATGATGGAATATGAAAAAGGCTACATCTTGAAAAATATATGTGAAAATGGCATATCTTACAGTGTTTGAATAATCTTTCTTAAGAATAAAGTGCACTGCTTTGGAAGCATGTCTTCATATAGGATGAGATACTTTCTTGCAGATTTCTATTCACATAGTGCACTAATTTTTATTATAAAAGAAGTAAGTTAGCAGATGTTTATTTCTTTACTATTACTAGCCTCTCTCCTGCTCAAAACTCCTAAAATGAGTTTATAAACTTTTCTCATTTATTCTGCAGTTTGAAAAAACAATTGGGAGGGAGGGGTCTGTCCTGAAAACTGGAAAAATTCCTCCTGTTTCTCAGATACTTCAAATCATAATGCAAATGATGACAGCCTGTGGAAGGGTTTCTGTAAGTTTAAGACCATCAGGTTCACTTGAAGTTAGAGGCATACCTCTTTCTCCCGGATTTGAAATGCTTGTTTAAGATTGTGTTGGTTGTCATTTATTTTGAAATGTTTATTTTTATACTTTTCATTTTATTAATTAGCTGTCTGTAGCATGCAAACTGAATAGGAAGGTGAGATATAAACAAAAAGAGAGAATTAAATACCTGAAATGTTTAATGCATTCACAATCATGTAAGTAAAACCATTCTCTGCAATATCATAAAAGAGTCCAAAATACAGATAGTGGGAAAACTGCATGAATGGTAGCTATAGTGTATCTCTTCATTATCTAAAATTTTCTTATAATTGCCTAAGAAGTCTTTTTATCAAATTATTTAATTAAAAGAATATGGATTTTTAAAAGGTTCTTATTATAGTCATTATAAAGGAAGAAACTATGTTTTAAAATGGCAGTTGAAGCTATAAATTAATAAACAGGAACATTCTCAGTAAGAAGCATAAATAGGATTGAATATTACACATACGAATAAGAGTTCTTTATTATTTGTTTGGTCTTGCATTAGAAGGTCATTTTGATGGAATGGAAGTAGCCTACATTGGGGTATTAACAGAGTACCTGCTTTATTTCCATTTCTGTTCTTATTATTATAACTACTAGAAGCAAATTTTCAATTACCATTAAGAACATATATTCAAGGTTATGTAATAATACTTCTAAGGATTTTACAATATTGAAAAGCCAGTCCTTTTTTAAATCAAATTATTATCCCACAAGGGTTGTAGATGGTTCCAAGTATCTATATACAGTATATGCATGGTAATGCAGAAAAATAGTAGGACTGCATGACAAAACAAAATAAACATAAAAAGAAATAAATTCCTTACATATGTGAGATACAATGTAAACTTTTTTAACGTTAGTTCAAAAGGAGATCCATTTATTTGTTAGGAAAAACGTTTATAACAGCATTGTCTGGAAATACTTAAACAATAGGTTCAAGGTTTGTACTGTCAAAATCTGGATTCATTCTACAAAAATTACTTTGAAAATTCAACTTCTAACACTGTACAACTAGCTCACTGGGCTATCCAGTTGCAAGCAAAACAAAGGAAACAATATAACCATAGTATCAAATGGCTACCAAAATCAAACTTTGTTCTCAGTCAGTGGCCTCAAAATGGTAATTATATTGCCTTAAAGAAAACAGAAACCCGCTTTCAATTGGATTTTCATTCATTTTATTCTGTGGTTTGGAGTCCATCTTAAATCAAATTGGATCCAGGGAACATTTTAAACCAGCTTTATCTAAGTTACGATTATACTCATGCTATTTAATGTGCACTACCCCACTTTGATGCTTATAGACTTGACCACTTGTTGAAAACTCTGTTCTTAATATCTGTTGAGCTGTGCAAACTTCTTACTATACCAGTCTATAAGATGTCAGAACAAACTTTAGTTCTGGCTACAACCTAATCACTAAAATTCAAATTTTCATAACCAACAGATCTAAAGAAGAACTAGATCCTCTTCCACCACTACAATATTGAAATACGTTCTTTGCTACATCTCAGGTTGATGTTCCATTTAAATGGTCTCTATAATGTTTGCTTTTAAACTCGTTGGCTGTAGGCCCCGTAACTCTTTCACCCTCATTTAGTCCTTGTCATCTGTTCTTCAGTGTCTCACTGATTCCTTTTCATCCCTTCTTTAGTATCTCACAGTCCACTATTTGTCTTATTATTTTATGATATGATTCAGTGTCCCTGTTGTTAAGCTTTCCTTCTCACCCTGCCTGATCACAGTATTAAGCATTCCCCTTTCCAGCCATATCCACATGCGCTCAAATTCTACACACATAAACTCAAAGGAGACAGAGATTGTGCCCCAAAACCAGGCAGGGCAGTAGCTTTCCCTTGCATCCCAGCATTGCCTCCACTTCTAAGGATCTTGTCTTTTTTTGTTTTGTGGGGAACTTTGTGAGTTTCAGAACAAAGAGATGGATTGCACACTTGCCATTTTTATGTTTTAAAAATGCCTCTAGAGATTTTGTGAGGGTCAGAGGCACTATTGAAAGTAGAAATGCAAGATTTTCTTTTGCAACTTTGCAGTATGCTGGCCATAGAATTAAAAACCAAATTCTTTTTAAAAAAATTATAAAACAAGGTAGAGACTGGGAATCTAAAAGAAGGCTCATTATCTATTGTCCTTTCACTGCATAATAATTTTTATAAAAAATCAACATAAAAAGAGAATTGTAGAGGATTTCCACAGAGAAAATGGGGAAGAATGGTATAAAACATAATACTGTGTATCAATTACAGAAAAGTGACATTTGTATGATCTTCTTTTATCTGAAATATTTTTCTGTTGCTGTACCAAATCTGGTTTTTATACATTGCTCAGGCGAAATTCTTATGGTTTGTGTCCTTCTTATGCCAAGCATGATTGTATGTAAGCCTGCCATTTTCAACATACAATATACACACATTTATACATTATACAAATACATGAATCCAATGATATTTCTCTCTCCAACCAATTAATGTTATTATTATGTCTCTAGACCCTAATATTCAGTAATTTCTTTGGTTATGTACATCACCTTAATTTTTCTAGCTGCCAGTTGTAAGAGATTTGTAGTTTTAAAGGTTGTATTATCATTTTCTAACTAGCTGAAGGATGAGAAAGACCTATTAGGTCATTTAACCAATCTTCAGAAGAAAAACTCTATTTAATATTTAATAGCATTTTGTTTGTTGGAGTTTCAAATGTCATAAGCAACTAGACTTCCTTTCATATCCTTTGAAAAACTGTTCCATAGCTTATTATATTGTCATGTATTCTATTTTAAAAACCTATTGCACTATATTTTCTTACAGGAATGTATACCCTCAACAATAACATTACAGCAAATAAGTCTAATTAACTTTCAATTTAGTTTATGATTTGCTTTGTCCTTTTGAGGTTTCTGTCTATAATTAATTTTCCCACATTGCTAGTGAGCGTTATTGGAGGTGTGAATATGTGTTTAACATACCGACGCAAACAGAATATTTTTTCATCATTCAAGCATGCACGCAATCTACTTTGTCTTTTTCAAATATCAGAATATAGAAATCAAAAGAGCGATAGGAAGAGCCAGTGTATATTTCAGTGACAAAATTATCTTAGCTTTATTTTATATATTTTACTAAATGTCAAATGAGACCGTTATCTTAGGCAGCTGTACAAAGCCTTTAGAAGTGGTGCTTCGTAATGTGTAAGAGCAAGACAGGAAAACAGGTTTTTTTTTTTCTTCTGCCTTTATTCAGGCTTCTGCTTTGTAAGCTATTCCCAGCTGTCCCCTCAATGTATATATGCACAGCCAGTAATGTTGCATGTGTTGACAGCTGGGAGTAGTTTGCAAAGTTGACCCATGAGCCTGGAAAGCTTTTATAGAGCCAAATGTTCATGTGCAGCCGGTCTTTGATATCATAGCATTATTCCTATACAGAGAGCAGCAAGGAGGCATATCATACCCTTGATTTCCCTTGGGAACCCAGTCCATTTTGCTAACCACTGTGGACTGGGTTACCAGAGCATGTGGGATATAAATATGACAGAGACATTTTCTACAATGTGCCTAATGAATAAAGATTGATTAAAACTGTTGATGGGCAGCAAGAATAAACCGATATAAAACAACTGGGTTTAGACCTATTTAAATAAAAATGAGCATCCATTATACAGAGGCCTGGTTTGGCGTAGTAGTTAAGGCACCAGACTACAAACTAGGAGTCATGTATTCTCCTTGGGAGTGGGGCCAGCAGTCAGGAAATGGGTTAACTGATCCGATGTCCAGGACTGAGTCTGCAAGTTGATAAGCTCATCCTCTTCGTCCTGCTTCCAGCTTTCAGACTCAGTCAATCTGTTAGGACATACTTTGGCTGAGCTGCCCTTTTCTGACTGGTGACCAGCAGAAATTTAAGGTTTTTTCTTTCCAGCGTGAGGTTTTTGTTCCTGCTCCGCTGAAGGCCTCTGTGAGGCAGGATCCCAGAGGACTCCCAGTTCTTCTGTTTGAGCCCTCTTTCCAGTGTGAAGGGCTCACGCCCGAGCCTGCTGATGCCCGCACTTTGCGGAGGTTTGGCAGGCACCTCCCAGGTATCCTGGTGGTAGGTCCTGCATTCCCAGCACGAACGGCCCAGGCCAGAAACTGCTGGATGCCCCTGTGAGCAGGGAAGTTCTGCCATTGGGCAGAGGGCCTTTGTGGCGTCTCTGGTCTTTGCCCACACGCCAGGCATTGCTGTTGGGGGTACAGAGGCTGGCTAGCCTCCTCCTGTGCCAGTTTTCATCCTCGTGCTGCAATTGGTGGCTCCAGCAGCAGCAGTTCCTTTGAAGGCCGCCAAACAGCTGAGAGGCGGCATTGGAGCTCGGCGAGGGATCTGGAGGCTTTGCGGGCCTTGTTTACAGGCCCTGGACACTCTGGGACCTGGTAAGGATACTCCTAGCCATTGGGGGGGGGCAGTTTTACCTGGGCAGCTCCTCTTTGCTTTTCTTCAGGCCCCAGCCTTGCCTTGGAATTTCGAGGCCTTTGACTGCCTCCGACAGCTCCGGCCGCCATTTTGGGCCTGCCCTCATGGCTGTTAGAGGCCTAGCTCCCCCTGCCTAGATTTCAAGATGGCGGTCATTCCTCCAGCCCGGCAGCCTAAGAAACGCCTCCCAGCCCCTGAATCAGAGGCTACCTCTATGCCCCGGGGCCTTCTAAAAAGGGTAAAAATCCTAAGCTTCAGCCTCAACTGCCTAGGAAGCCTTCCAAGTCTGCTGAAAGGGAGGCTTTGAAGACACAGCAGGCCATGGAAAAGGCTATTGAATATGCCATTAGGGAGGCATCTAGGAGGATCTCCTCCTCTCCAGTGGGGGCTTTGGACCCGGTTTCCCCTGTGGCTTCTCCACAGACAGCTGCAGCCCCTCCACCTTACCCCTCTGCTGTTCCTTTTGCCAATGACCTCCTTCAACCTGATCCCCAGATAGGGACACATCGGTCTCTTCCAGGCAGGATGGTATGCATGATCTCCTTTTTGGGGTTCAAGCCTCTTCTTCCCAGAGCTCTCAGGCTTCTGCCCCCCCAGAGCAGGCCCATCCTTCTGAGGCTCCAGCCTCTCCCATGGCACAAGAGCCAGTGGCCCCAGTCACCTCTACCCCAGTTGGGCCTGCACCTATACCTGCACTTGCACCTGCACCTGCTCCTACCATTGCACTGCAGGATTCTCCTTCCCAACTTCCTCCTAGCCTGGCTGCCTTGATTCAGGAGGCCATTCAAAAAGGAATTGCTTCTGAGATGCAACGCAGGACCAGCTCCTGGGTTTCTGAACTGTCTGGTGCCCAGAGCGAATCCCAGCCATCTCATTTGTCCACTGATATGGGGCAATCTCAGGTTCAGGCTTATGTTGCTTCCCTCCCCAGCCAAGGCTCATTCATAGATGAGTGCATGAGGGACCAGGATATGTCCAAAGATGAGGACCTTTCTCCGGACCAGCCTTCTTTTGTGGGACTATTCAAACCCCAGCTTTTCCAGTCTTTCTCTATAAGGCCAATACCATAACCCGCCTGGGCGTAGCCCATCCAAATCTGGAATCAAGGGGTACATCAGCAGTTCCATCTCTCTCATTGTTTGAGGAACCTACCATTGAGGCGGAGAAGGTCCCAGCCCCTAAATTATTCAGGAATGTAGTCCAAAGGCAGTGGTCTGTCCGGACTCTGGACCTAATCCAAATGCCACAGACAGACGCCTTTACACTGTTGGGCAAGACATTTCTTCCATCTTGCAGGTCCCCACTGTAGATCCTGCTGTTTTGGCTCTCTTCTCCTCCTTGGTCCCTACTGGGCCTCCCAAGGAATGTCTTCACCAGGAATACAAACGCTTTGATCACTCTCTCAACAGGGCCCACCAGGCTGCTGCCTGGGCCATTAAGGCATCATCGTCTGCATCGTTTTTTAACCGAGCTTTTCTCCTTTGGCTCAGACAGATGCAGGAGCGCTTGCCCTGTTCCAACACCAGGTCACACAAGGCCTTGAATAAGATGGTGGCCGCCCTAGAATATTCTGCAGATGCCACCTTGAACACCTCCCGCTTTGCGGCGAAGGCCATAGGATCCACTATTGCCTCCCGTCGCCTGCTCTGGCTCCACCAGTGGCAGGCTGACACTAAAAATAAGTGGCACCTGGCCTCCTCTCCTTGTGAGGGAGGCTTGCTCTTTGGGGGGCCCCTGGAGCCCCTGTTAGTCGAGTCCAAGGACAAGCGCAGAGTGTTACCAGGCTTGTCCTATAGGTCCGACCCTCGCCCTGCCTCTTCTCTGCAGCCCTTTTGAGGTGCGGAGGCCAGCTTTTCTGGGATGCAGGGTCCCCGTTACTTCCCTTCCTGGCAGGGCAAATCCCAGGATAGGCAGGGTGGTTCCTCCCAATGGGGTTTCTCCAGACGCCCATTTAGGGGCAGTCAGGGATGGCCTTTCAGGCATTCCCATTGACTGCACGCCCGTGTCTCCCATTGGGGGCCGCCTGGCTCCTTTCGCCAGCCAATGGGAGGTGACCACCATGGACGCTTGGGTAGGGGAGTCGGTCAGGTCAGGCCTCTCCCTGGAATTTCTCTCCACCCCTCCAACCTGATTTCTCCGGTGCCCCCTCTCGTGGGACTGGACAAAGTGGCTCCTGGTAAAATCGGCCATAAAACACCTTTTGGACATTCAGGCAATAGAGCCGGTTCCATGGGAACAGCACAGGACAGGGATTTTATTCTCGCCTGTTCATAGTACAGAAGTCCTCAGGGGGTTGGAGGGTGATTCTCGACCTCAAGTCTCTGAACTGCCGATCCCATACTGGTGGTTCAAGATGCAGTCTCTCCAGACCATCTTGGAGAGTCTGAGGGAGGGGGACTATGGAGACCTGATGGAGGCATACCTAAACGTCTCCATTCATCTGGCCTACAGGAAATTTCTCCGTTTCTGCCATGCGACTTGTCACTGCCAGTACTCTGCTCTGCCTTTCGAGCTCTCCTCGGTCCCCCAAGTATTCACCAATTTGATGGCAGTGCTGGCTGGCCATTTGCGAACACTGCTGATAAGGATTCAGTTCTATCTGGATGACCTCCTTATCCAGTTTCAATGGCTGGGGGGCTCACTTGGGCTCCGACATGGCCCAGGGTCATTGGACTCCAGAAGACCTGACCCAAGGCGTAAACTGGCTTGAGTTTCAGGCAATCCATCTCGCCCTCCGGATCTTCCAGGACAAGGTGGAGGGTTGCCATGTCATGGTTTGGACGGACAATATGGCCGCAAAGGCCCATGTAAATCGCCTTGGTGGCACCCACTCTCACCACCTCATTCTGGAGGCTGAGTGCCTGGGCCACTGGGCAGAGACACATCTGGGGTCCATCAGGGCATGTCCCATCTCATGGATGGAGAATGTGCAGACCGACTGGCTCAGCCAAGCCATGGTGGACCAAGGGGAGTGACGCCTGCACCCAGACCTCTTTCGGGAGATCACAGTTCACTTCAACTGTCCAGTGGTCAACCTCTTTGCCACCCAGACCAGTTGCCAGACAAGTCGGTTCTTCGCCAGATTCCCAACTCCGGAAGCGGAAGTTGTGGACGCTCTACATTGCATGTGGCCGATGGGCCTCTTGTATGCCTTCCCTCCCCTTCCTCTACTGCCCCGTGTGATTTGGAAGTTGCTGGATGAGAGGGCGGAGCTCTTCCTGGTCACTCCCCATTGGCTGCGCCAACCCTGGTTTGTGGACCTTGTGGCCCTGTCTGTGGCCCCTCCTTGGCAGCTTCCTCCGAACAGGGTGTCTCTCAGCCAGGGGTCATTGGTCCACCTGGATCCTCGGTGGCTCCAACTGACCTCCTGGTGCTTAAGTGGCACCTGCTGAGGGGGCTTGCTATCCCCCCAAGCGTCATTGCCACGCTGCAGGCTTCCTGCCGGGAGTCCACAACCAGGATCTACGGATCCATGGGCTGCCTTCCACCGTTGGTGTGACTCACGGAACATCATTCCCACTTCTGCCTCAATGGTGTAGATCCTGGAGTTCCTGCAGGACGGCTTCGAGGCCGGATTGGCGCCCACCCCTCAACGGAGTCAGGTAGCTCCCCTTTCTTCCATCCTGACCTGTGGGAACAGGGGTTCTCTCTCTAGCCATCCTGGCAATTCTTCCGGGGGGCTACTAATTTACGTCCTTCCATCCTCCAATGCTACCCTACCTGGGATCTCCCCAGGGTGCTTTCTGCTCTTACCCGGGGGCATTGGGTAAGAATCGTTGAGGGTGGTTAGCCTCTGGTTCCTTTCTTATAAAGTCACTTTCCTGGTGGCCATTACATCGGCTCACAGGATCTCAGAACTGGCGGCTCTTTCTGCCCGCAGCGACCTTTATACCTTCCATGAGGACAGGGTGGTTCTTTGCCTAGGCCCCACCTTCCTTCCCCAGATTAATTCACCCTTCCATAGGTCCCAAGAATTGGTTTTACCAAATTTTTGCCCCCGTCCGGTTCATCAGTTGGAACGGGAATGGCATACGCTGGATGTTTGCCGGGCTCTCCATCTCTACCTTAAGCGGACCACCAGTTTTCGATGCTCAGAGAGTCTTTTCATCTCATTCCATCCGGCAACCTTAGGACTGAGAGTGACTTCCCCCACCCTGGGGCAATGGTTACGGGCTACAATCGCCCAGGCCTATTTATCTTTGGCCTTGCCTTCTCCTTCCCAGATCACAGCTCACTCCACTTGGAGTGCAGCTACTTCGGCTGCCTGGCCGAATCAGGCTCCCTTGGGGAAGATTTGCCAGGCTGCCACGTGGTCGTCTCCCTCCCTGTTTGTCCGTCATTATAAGTTAGACGTTTATGCGTCAGATGCGGCCTTTGGTCGCAGGGTGCTTCAGTGAGTCCATTCGGGGGTGGGGGCTTCGGACTGGGCTGGTCCCTCCCGATAGGGCTGTGCTTTGGCATGTCCCTTTCCTGACTGCTGGCCCCACTCCCAAGGAGAAAGTCTCTTCTCTTGGGTAGAGGGGCCAGCGGTCAGCCCCGCCCTGTTGCTCCCGATCCTTGCCAGGGGTCAGGATGTTTTGTTTTCTATCTTTCAGCTCAGCCTGTCGGTCTGCACTATTTCCTTCGTCCGAAAGCTGGAAGTAGGAGGAAGAGGAGGAGCTTATCAACTTGCAGACTCAGTCCTGGACATCGGATCAGAGTTAACCCCTTTCCTGACTGCTGGCCCCTCTACCCAAGAGAATTCAGGTGAGCCAAAGTCCTTTCTATTCCGGACTAAGGCACAAAATTAGGTGATTTGGGACTGATCACTCTTTCTGAGCCCTTTCTGAGAAGGCAATGGCAAACCATTTCTGGAAAATATTGCCCTGAAAACTACAAGGAGTTGTCTAAGTAGTCTCCAGGACTCAGGTCTGGTGTGTGTATACTTTTAGACTTTAAGAAGATGCAATGGAAGTATTTGCTAGGTTCACTGAGCCATGGTTAATTAAATAGTATTGGAAGATGCTGGTTTCTTATTTTCATCTCATAAACAGATTTGGGTGGACAGGTTGTCAGAAATAGCTACCTGTGTAACATCTGAATAATTGGTCCAATATGAATGCAAGTTATATTTTGGCTAGTTGAAACATCACTGTTCTTTTCTTGATTTATACAGTTGCTTTTGGAGAAAATTATGGGTTCCTTTATTTATTTGAAACAAGGAGCTGAGCATCCAGATTTCCTATCTGCTATTCAGACAGATGCAGAAATAATTTCAAGGATCAGTTTCTGCTCCTTCAGGTAAAATCTGTTAGGAATTTCTTACAATTCACCTAAATAGGGATAATATTGAGAGATGGCCACTATTAGTTATACTTTTAAACAGCATACAAGTTAGAATTGTAGTAACATTCATTTTTATTTATTTGCTAGATTTACATCTTACATGTAAATGGTGGTGATCCTAATTTTGTCCATATAACAACAGTCCTGAGAAGTAAGTTGAACTGAGAGAGAGTAACTTGTAGAAAGTGATCCAGAGCTGAAGATGAACTCAAACCTGTGTCTCCTAGGCCTTAATTCAGTAGCGAACTACTAACCCAAATTGACTTACCAGTGTGTAACAAAAAATAAAATGTCTTAATGTAGTCTTTCACAGCTGGTATCTGCTGGGCAGTGTTGAGTTTCATGGTTTAGTGATTGTGGTCTAGACATCAAATTTGCAGATGTTCACTGACAACTGGCACCTTCAGAGGCAAGATAGTCTTCTTCAGAGACAAGGGCTCCTACTGGTACAGGCAGGGAAAGAGTGAACACAGAAGTTTTGTCCTTTTCCTGTTTGGCAGATACCTTGGACTTGCTTGTACTAACTCATATAAAGGAACATACCCTGTTATAACTGAGTCTGATGAACTAAAGAACCTTGCTGGATTTGGGGAATTTCTTTCTACTGCCAGAGCTTTTGCAGTTCAGCCTGCATAGTTCAAGAAAGGCCTCCAGTCATGTTTCAGTGGACATAGGGAGCTAGAGGAGGTGAAAAATGGTGAAGCACACAATCAGCTTTTTTCTCTTACAACACTGAAATATCCTACTAATACTCTGAAACCTTACATAGAACACAAACCAGCCCCACTATAAGCTTATTGAGATTGAATAGAAATGCTGTAAATCTTTTAGATGTTTATCCATTCATCCCCATTTTCACATCCTTTATTAAGTTTAGTTTTCATCAGTTCTTTGATTAGTAAGTGTAGATGGAGAGGTTGGTTCCAGTAGATGGATTTAAGCTGATGAGCTTCTGTGCTGATGCATGAAGTTCAATCGAATAAATTGCCATACATTCATCTCTATATACATAACAGGATGGAAGCTTTATTCCATTTCTTTTTCTTATTTAAAGTTCAGATTACATAGTTCATTCTTCATTAGGTTACTTAAAAAAAAAACAAGGATGAAAATATTTTGAATGTGTATATTTCTGCCTTTCTATTTGTTTTGGAAAGCAAATTTTTCTTTCATTTTAATTTGGAAACAATTAGAAATCTGTGGGAAAAAAATTAAAGGATGGTAATTATGCCAGGAGATTGGAATGGGTAGAATGTTGTTTCTGTCTTTAAAAATGGGGGGGGGGGGGAGAAGAGAAGCTAAGTTTTTA
>JANHFM010010507.1:240056-255340 GCA_032468115.1 Grayia smithii | reverse complement strand
GATGGGTGGGGGATTCTTGGAGTTGAAGTCCACCCATCTTAAAGTCACCAAGGTTGAGAAACACTGCTCTAGAACAACGTGTATCCAATGAGGCAACGTTTAAGATGTGTGGACTACATGGGGAATTCTGGGAGCTGAAGACTGCCTGGGGAATTCTGGGAGCTGAAGTCTACACATTTGAAAAGTTGCCAAGCTGGAGAAACAACTGGTGTAAATGTTTTGGACTACATTTCCTGCAGTCTGCTGCCTTTGGTCTTCCTGGCTGTAGTTAATGGGAGTTGAAATCTCAGAATCCTGGATGGTACGAGGTTGCCTTCAGTGATGTAATCAAAATAGGTGTCTGTTTTGCAAACAGAACTTTTTCCTCATCCTACAAAAAGGTGTCTGATCCTTTCTAAACACCTTCAGTTAGGTGGCTGCTTTCCTGATGTTTCCTGGAATATTCAGTAAAGCTGAATACTCAGGTTCCCAGTGCTGTTGGCTTGGAGGTAGTTTTTACTAATCTGGGGACTATCGATTATTCTATAGTTCTAACATCTTTCTCTAGATTGTATGGTATGGTGAAATTCTGCCACTGGAAACGCAAACATTTTTGCAGACTGCAATTTGGCAGTGGCAAGTTGACAGTTGATCATCACAGCTGATCCACTGAAGGGAATGTTGAAGGCAGAATTGACAGAATATCTGAACATAACTCCATCCTCCCTTGTCTGCCTTCTGTTGAAATACCAAAGTTTTGCCAGTTTGGCCCACCACTCTTCTAGCATCCTTTCCCCCCTCCCCTGCCATCCCTCTTCATTAAGGGGGAGGATTGGCAGTTATGGCTGTTCCCAGCCCTCCCCGTTTCCTTCACTGCTCCATTTTAATACCATATCCTGTATGAACAGGCTGAAAAAACAGGCCAGGAAGCAAGTTTTGAAAAAGTGCTGCCATTTCCTTGAGGGAAAAAAAGAGAGGCCTGACTCAGGGGATCAGAGAGTCATGCTGGCTGTTGTGGCTGTAGTCTCCTGTGATTATATTATTCTGCTGACTGCAGGCCTTCACATTCATTGTTTCTCCGCTCTCTGTATTGTGCAGGGCACTTTCTCTCTCATCATTGAAGCTCTGCACACTGACACTCCTGATGACCTCAGCACAGGTAAATAATGATTTCCCAAAGTGGTATATTCAGAAGCCTTTCTTCACCTGGAGGCCTTCCTAAGTCATGACCCATATGTTACCTTCCCATGATGCGGAAAATAGTCTGGGGGGCAATGGTTGGGAAGACAATTTTGCACATTCCTTCTAATCCAATTCTCTATTCAATGGGCTTGTCTTCCATTATCTTAAGCCTCTTGACTAAAGGTCAAGCCCAATAGCATTTTGTAGTCTGGTCAATAAACATCTGTCTTCTGCAACATACTTAGAAATACCCAACCCTTCCCAAAGAACTTCTAGGTCTCCAGTGGTACATTACCTTTCTTATTTAACAAACTGTGTTGCTATTCCATTTCCTTATCCCACTCTAATCCTCCCTCTTCAGAGAATCCAGAACGCCTCATTAGCCGCCTAGCTACACAGAGACATTTGACTGTTGGGGAAGAATGGTCCAGTGACCTGCATACCAATGGTCGCACTGACCTCAAGTACTCCTACCGATTTGTGTGTGATGAGCATTACTATGGAGAAGGCTGTTCTGTCTTTTGTCGCCCTCGGGATGATGCCTTTGGCCACTTCACTTGTGGAGAACGTGGGGAAAAGATCTGCAACCCAGGCTGGAAGGGATTGTACTGCGGTGACCGTGAGTATCCACAGATGAAAACTTTCAATTTCTTTCTGTTGATTCTGGTTACTCTGCATAAATCCAAACATGCCCCACTCAATGAATAATAAGGGAAATGATCCCTCTTTGCCATTGGACAAAACGATGGTGGTTTCCCTTAGGACAGTGTTTCTCAACCTTGGCCGCTGGAAGATGTGTGGACTTCAACTCCCAGAAGTCCCCAGCCAGGTCTGCTGGCACATCTTCCAGTGGCCAAGGTTGAGAAACACTGCCTTAGGGGATTGTTGGTATAGCCAACAATTTGGACATTTCCATGTCCAAATGCTAAGAAGTAAATCAATGCCAATAAATTATGTATATAAACACTCTGTATAATATATACATGTATATTCACATATAGACATACACCCAAAACTATGAATCTGTACTCATTAAGTTACAGGGCAAGGATCAGATTCTGAAGCATTTGATTCTGAAATGAGGTAATTAATGCAAAGCAATGATAAAAATGTATCAATTATTAATCATATTATGTATGATGACTCCACTTACAAGGACAAAAGAATAAAGGCCTGTAAAGATCTTTCATTATTTTCAAAATTATGATCACAGTCCAGCTAACATTATGTTCTAAGATAGTTTGGAAGAAAGAGACTGACTTTGAAGAAAAGGTCTCATTGTTTTAAGAATTGCCTTTAATTTTATTGAGTTGATTTCTTAAAACAAACATCCGTTTTCAAATTTTCATAGAATCCTGAAAAAACCAAGCTGCTATAATGAATAGCAGAGAGATGCTTCAAGATCCAAAACAATTCTTTGTAATTTTGAATGCACAGATCTATTAAATATTAATCAGTTTTAATCCCCATGGTTCTTGCTGGGAGACTTGTGTTCTCCCGTTAAAATCTGAGAATTGCAAGTGCTTAACATCAATCATTCTATGCTTTGAAATTGCAAGTGAAACAATATCTCTGTAAAATGTAGGATACTATCTTAGGTTAGAAATTTCCTTCATGCACATCAGCCAAATTATGGTATGTACAGCAGCTTCTTCAATCTAGTAGCCTCTAGCAGTTTTAGTCCTCAACTTCCATAATTCCCAACCACAATACCATAGTCCAACACAGCTGGAGGGCATTACACTGGGAAAGGCTGATACAGAAGCTTTGGAAAAAGTTGACAGTGTTTTAGAATTCTCATTCCATCTTTCAAAAAGTGAAGAATTTCATATTCTGTCTTGATCAGTAAAATAGCTGGCCATTAGGAAATCAGAGTAACAGTCAAATTATTCTACTTGGAGGCCTGACTGTTCTTTATTACTCAGTGAATGAAGCAATGTAAATAAACTCACATACATATTCAGTGACAATTTAAATAAATTTGCTATAGAACAGAGGTCTTCAAACTTGGCAGCTTTAAGACTTATGGAGTACAACTCCCAGAATTCTCCAGCCATGCTGGCTGGAGAATTCTGGGAGTTGTAGTTCAGAAGTCTTAATGCTGTCAAGTTTGAAGACCTCTGCTATCGAATAAGGTTTCTTGAAGATCATCATTTTTTTCTTGAATAAATATGACTACATTTAATGGACATTAAATGAAGTTAGCCATACCATAATCATGATAAAGAGATTCCTCAAGTGGGTAACCAGTGGAAATGGGGAGGATTGGGTGCCAGTGTCCCTGCTGCAATTCTTATACTCCTCAGCTACTCTTTTCTGCTATGGCAGAACACCATGGATGCTAGACTAAGCCGAGTCAAATATCAATGCCAAAGAGGCATCTTGTTGGCTTCTTTATATGGGAAAGGAAGATAATGCCATTTTGTCATTCATCTCAGGTGACAAAATGTCTCCGACAACCCTGACATTAAAGCTTACAAATCCCTCAAAGAGCTGTATTGTTCATTAATTAATTACTAATGTAAGCCAAATTGATCCACCTAATTCCCTCATATTATTTATTATGTCCAACAAACAGACATGCATCGAAATGGCTATCGTAATTTAACTGTCCAATAAATGCATTTTGCAAGCATTTTGTTATGAGCAAAGAAGGCAGTTCTTATTTTTTTTACCTGCATTCCAATGTTTCTATTAAATGGCATCTTTATTAGACCATCGAATAAGATCATATTACTCTTCAAGCTTTCAGATTCTGTAGAATTATTCCGTGTTGGATAGTAAATGATCTAAGATATGGGTAAGATAGTGATGGGGAGAAGAACAGAAAAAAAGTGACAACATTTTCTCCCTTTTCTTCATTTTATCTCCCCTTTCACACTCATTTCCTTCCTTTACTGTCTAGCAAGTAGTTCTGTGATATCCTGGTGGCTTAGTAAATATATTGTTGCAATCTTATATTTGGAAAAGTTACTAAAAGCAACAACAAAAACCTAACTCCCTCCCCTATTTTTTATACTTGGCATTTTACTATTATTTTAGACTGTCCTCCTCTCTGAAAGACTAAATTAGTCTAGTAAGAAGAAACTAACATAGACTGGCTTAGGAAAGGCCTGGGTGGCAGAGGGTGACACAGAAAAAGCATGACAGCAAATGTTTATAAAAGAGGAAATCTCCCAAATAGATGTTTGACCCTTAATTTCAGTGGGTTGTCTGTCATGCCACTCTTAGAAGGAAAAAAAAACAGTCTTTCTGAAATCAATTTGTTCTCTAGGCAGTTTTATTAAACCTCAGTAGTGATAGTGAAACTCAGAAAAGTAGTTAGAAACATATTCCGTTAAACCCAGATCTACTTCCAAGTAACTTGGATTACATTTTCCATAATTCCTGGCTATCTTCTATGCCAGCTGCAGTTTATAAGGGTCGTAGCTCAAAACATCTGGAGGGCATCAGGTGGCCTAACCTTGAACTAGACTCTCTTCATTCAAAGTCACACACTGGCTGCATTACAGGCACATATCTGCAAATATAAATATCCGGGAAGTAGAACAAGTAAGCACTCATATACTTAACTAGCTAGAGTGGATCATAAATAACATGGAAAACAGCCAGTGGCAATACTGGCCAGAATCCAAGAAATTGCATGATTAATTCTTATTCTCAAGAGGTTTTAGGTTTGTGCCTCTTAGCAGAGTTCAGTAATGTTGGTAATCTGGACTTAATGGAATTTGCTCCTCCTCCCAGTTTAGTTCTATATTATAATTTCATTAATTTTTAGATATGTCCACTCAGCCCTAATCAGTTTGGAGGTATCTTTATGCTTCTTTAAAAAAACCAGTTCTTTCACCTTTGAATTCACAGATTTTCCTAAATAGATTATGATTTAGCATGAAATCTTCCATTCTTTCATGAGAAACAATATCTTTCCTTCTGGATGTTCCTTGGGTTTAAAGTTGCTTGATACTTTGCCTGGTGGGAGAGTATTTAAAAGTAGCGTTGAAGTCAGGGCAGGAAAAAAATCTCACTGAAAATTTTTAATTTTTACTGTATGCCTCAAGTAACCGTCTAAATTTGGGCTACTGTGTTAAGTCATGGCGTGTGATTGTCCTCATTGAGAATTAGTATGGCATACCGACATACGGTAATTACTGGTCCAGGAACTGGTATGTTGGCCTTGAGCTCCTGGAGGAGATGCAACAAATACGACTTACGACTTCATAGGCCCAATGTCTACTAGAGTCGTGCATAGATTGGAAGGGAAATTTCAACTGGATGAAACTTTGACCAAAACACTGAATTGAAATGTCTCTCTTCAAAGTGATGAATCAAAACAGTTGGCCATTTTAGTCTAGGCTCTAAAAAGGCCTCCTCTGTTCATGTAGAGGCCCCTTTCCAATGGATGGAAGCAGCCAGCTGAATTGAATTGGCCTAGTTGGATTCTTCCATTTGATCTGTCCAAGTGGAGTCATTTGATTTTCCCAGTGAGGGTGCTGCCTTAATGAATGCTGCAGTGGTCCAGATGAAGGGGTTGCCTGAGGATGCAGAGAAGCTGCTTTGCAGAGGCCCAAAATCTAGTCTTTAGCAGGCAGGCCACCATGGTTCTGATTTGCTTATGGGTCAAGTTAGTAAGAAAACCCCGTCACATCCCCAATGCATGCTGTCCCCTTTAATTAGATTTAGGGGAGGAGACAAGAAGTAAGATATTGTTGGAAGCCTTTGGAAAGAAAAAATAAATCCTTCCTGCTTTTCTTTCTAAAAAAATCTGAACCTTGTGAGCAAGTTGTTAGAATGCATGGTGCATTTGCTTGGGGTTGGGGAGAGGGAAATGATGTCAACCCAAAAGCCTGTCCCAAAATTGGCAGGCTTGTCTCGTCCGCACACTTGCCCCATTCATTCCTTCTCTTCCCCCCACCCTTTTAACAATCTGATGATCAGTCCCGTTCTTCTTCGTCTTCGTCTTCTGTTTCTCCTTCTGGGCTTGTCATTGTCTCTGGCTTGCTTTGTGGGGTTAAAACTCACAGTGCCTGCTTAATGAGTTCCATAACCAAGCAAAGTAATGAGCAGAAGTCTTCCCTCCCCACCCTGCTCCCAATCTCCCTCCTGCTGGCCTGCTTACCTCCTTCCTAACGTCTGTGTTCTTCAGGCTCCACTCCCCCTCCTTCCTTTGGGGGTGTGTGTGAAAGAACTTTAGACTTAATTATTTGAATAAGAAAAACCCTTCCCCTTTGCCCAGAAATCATGCGCGTGCCATAGATTAGATCTGGGTAGGGATAGGCTGATGAGAAAGCACATCTTGGCTCTGATTGGCTGTAAGGAGTTGGGGTATTGTTGCAGTGGGGCAGCTGCTGGGAGAGAATAGACAATGGAGCAGCTGTCCCGGCTGGCACCCTGCACACCAGCTGTCTATCCTTATCTGTGCATGCTCTCTCTCCCTCTCTCTCTCTCCCTCTCTCTTATACTTGCTGAGGATGCTGAGGATACCAAGAGGAGGAGCTCTGGTATTGAATGGGATGTGGGGGGGAAATAGGACTTCTGACCCTTACTGGGAAGAAAAGGCGGATGGGATTTTGTGCAGGATTTTGTGCGGAAAGTAGTCATTGTGTGCTCTCTTTTGTTTGTGTGCAACTGCATTAAAGGGAATGCTCATTCCTAGTGATAAGTAAAGCCCCCTGTTACAAAAGCACGACCACTACTCTTAGCAAGCTCGGAAGATTCATTTAGCTGCTGTCACCAACTCGACTGTCATGAAAAAGAATTTGACCTAAGCTCACAAGGCTCCAAAAGGCTCATGGATATATTTTGGTTTCTTTGTGTTTTGCAGCAATTTGCTTGCCAGGCTGTGATGACCAGCATGGATTCTGTGACAAGCCTGGAGAATGCAAGTAAGTTTCCAGACCTCTCCTTCTCCTATTCTTGCTCCATCCTTCTGCTGGCAAACTTGATTTGAGAATCCCAGATTTGATTATATTCAGGCCTGCTTTACTTCTTAACCTAATGTCCATGTAAGTCAAATAAGAGGGAGCCAAAAGCACCACTCCATAATTTATGGATATTTGGAAGAAGTTGAATGGGGCTTAGTGTCTAGTAGGAGCGCATTAACTTTCAAACATAATAGATGCACTGTGCCTTGTATCTAGTCTTTTGAAATCATGGAAGAATTATAATTAATTTGATGGAATGATTAGATGGCGGTTTATGGGTGTGATTACTGGAATAACTCAATCAAGGGGAGAATAGATGTGTTTTGGTTTGGAGCAGGGAAGTCTATGCCTCTCTGATGAACTATAAAAATATGTGGCCCTTGGGAAATCAATTTCTCCGTCAGCATAATCGTCTTTGCAGAGTTAATGTGGAGATTAAATGGGATTAGCATCCTTAGAGTCTTGGAAGAAGGGTGATTTATAAAAGTGATGGTTAATAAATCAAGGCTACCAGCAGAAGGAACTTGAACTCAGGAATAAGGACAACAAAAATCAAAGAGATTAGCTTGTTCACATACCTAAAATGTATTTCAGGTTAGCAAAAAAGCTTCTGAGCTTAATAAATTCAATAACGTTGGAAGAAATATACTACTTAAGTTTGATTTTTGTTTAGTTTTAATTTAAATAATTTTCAGCTTGTGACGGGATTCCCTGGACTAAAATTGTTTAAAATTTGTTTTCACAGATGCCGTGTTGGTTGGCAAGGGCGTTACTGTGATGAATGCATCCGATACCCAGGTTGTCTTCATGGTACCTGTCAACAACCTTGGCAGTGCAATTGTCAGGAAGGATGGGGAGGTCTTTTTTGCAACCAGGGTAAGTTCTATCGTTTGTAGCTTTTATACAGTCCACTTTTCTTAAGCTTGGATCTCTCTTAAACTAAATGTAGGTAACGTCCTCGCAGAGCCACAGGCAATCTTCTGGATGTAACCTTTTTGTCTGTAACTTCTCCTACAGATCTAAATTACTGTACACACCATAAGCCTTGCAAAAATGCTGCCACTTGTACCAACACAGGCCAAGGAAGTTATACCTGTTCTTGCCGTCCTGGTTACACGGGTTCCAATTGCGAGATTGAAATCAACGAATGTGATGTCAACCCTTGCAAGAATGGAGGAAGTTGTACTGTAAGTTAATGTTACCGCTGGCAACTAGTCTGAAAAGAAGATTTTGTTCCAATTGCTAAGATACGTAGTAAAGATTGCTAAAGAGGATGGGTCTTTCTTCCAACAGGACCTTGAGAACAGCTACTCCTGTACCTGTCCACCTGGCTTTTATGGTAAAAACTGTGAGCTGGGTGCGATGACTTGTGCCGATGGGCCTTGCTTCAATGGAGGACGATGTACAGACAATCCCGAAGGTGGATATAGTTGTCGTTGCCCTGTGGGTTACTCCGGATTTAACTGCGAAAAAAAAATTGACTATTGCAGCTCCAATCCTTGTGCTAATGGTAAGCCAAACCAATACCTGTATTTGATCACCCATTCAAGTTAATGGCCATTTTGCCTTAAACATCCATGGGAAGTGAATGACCTTCTTGCTGCAGTTCACTTAACTTCTAAGGGGAAGCGAGTAAACTTCTCACTGCAGTTCACTTGACATGCTCTAATGGGAGGTCTTGATTTAATGGAAGAAGAGAAGAGAGACCCAAGCAGCGCTGAAGCTTGCTAAGCCACACTGGTTTCTGTGGGAGAGAAGTGACAGTTTGTGAGTGTGTGGTCTTCAGAGTAAGCCTGACACTCTTCAGTGATTTTTAAGCAATTCTGAAGCTGTTGTGCAGCTTTTTATAAAACTGTGAACTGATAAGAACACAAAAGACACCAACTCAATTTGTTTGAAGAAATTTTACTTTTGACATTTCGTAAGGAGAAGAGGGCGCATTTAATATGAATGGCATTTCTGCAATAACATTTCTGAGAAGTTTTATCCACCTTGCCCAGCTTCTAGAGATGTTGGGTTTTCAATTCCCCAGTTCAGCCACCGTTGAGCATGCTAGTTGAGGAATCATGGGTTCAACATAGTGAGAGGGCAACAGATTCAGGAAAGCTGAGTTGTATGTCAGTTTTGTTTTTTCTTTTCCAAACTAGGCTAAAGGCAGAATCCAAAAAGAAACATAGAGATAAAATGTCAATCTGAAAATGTAAATCAGTATAATTGCCAGCTGGAATGATCCAGTCATTGTGCAGTAATGTGCATACAGACTAAAATTTGCCCCTCACTTTTGTCTGAATTAATCCAAGCGGCTTGTCTGTTCTTTAACCTAACATTGAAAGCCTGTAACCTTTATTTATCAACCTACATGTAAAATAAGGCCAAAAGAGCCTGAAATCCCGTTTGTAAGATTGCAGACCTATATGTGGGAATTTCCATTTAAGTGAGCCTGTGTAGGATAGCAGGGCATACCCCTCTTTAGCAAAAATTCAGTCCTTATAAACATAATGGCTAATGCCATCAAGTCCCCACATGATGCCTACAAGGGATGTTGGGGTCTCAGTCCATCTCATTGGTGATCAGACTGGCTGTCAACTGATCTTGAAGCACCAGGCTCAATGATGCTGTCTTGATGAGTCAGTTTATCCTTTTCAATTAAAGCAGATAGTAACTATGTTTTATTGAATGGTCCACTTTAATCTATGGGTGGAAAGTTCATATTTGGAAGTTTTCCCAAAACTTCCAAAACAAAAGGCACCTGGGTTTTCTTTTTTTTCTTTTTCCTTTGAAAATGTTTTGTTTCTCATCCAAGAACTGAAGAAGCTTCTTGGATGAGAAGTAAAATGTTTTCAATGGGGAAAAAAAACCCCAAATCCAGTTACCTTTGGAAAAAGCACCATTAGGATAACTGTGACCTGGATGATTGAAAATCTCTATATATTTATTTTGGAAAAATCCTGAAGAATGGTTCAAATATTTGATTTCTGCGGGAGGTTAAATGTTGTCTCTATCATAAAAAAAAGGTTCAGGAGGATTGAAACAGATCAAATTGAATCTTGACACCTGAAAAAAAAATAGAGGAGTTCATAAGGGGAATCAAAGAAAGTAATTTGAAAACAAGCACCACCAAAAGTTAACATGGATTTGTCAACAATATGTTGTGCCACACTGCCATTAACACGTGTGTGTGTGTGTGTGTGAGTGAGTGTGAGTTAAATAAACTGCAGGAATAATGTAAACAATACACTGATTTCAGAAAGGCATTTGAGAAAGTATTGACAGTATTGTGATTAGCTGCCTAGTTAAACTTGGTGTGGATGAAACATAATTGACAGTTGACCCTTTTCCCATAAGTTTGCTGGTGGATTCTCATAGCAAATAGTTATATCTGGGAAGAGCAGAATCCCACCCTGTGCCTTTAGGAAGTGTTTGGGACTTTTGAGACCTGAACCCAAAGGCTACGGGCTGTATTCCCTTCTCTTTGCTTAGAGATGTAGCAAAGAGGGAGACTCAAGCACTTCAAAGTGTTTGAAAGGAATACTGTGTGCTAAAAACATTTATGGTGTCATCTGTGAGGAAAAGGTTAGCTTTTCCAGGGGCACATGCTTTTCCACCATGAGGTAGTTGTGCAAAATAGGGCACTTGAGTAGGATTTGGTGTTCCACACCAAGGCAGTTTATAGGAAGTAGTTTATCCTTATTCAGCAGTGGGTCTGATTTAGGCTAAAGGTACTCTTGGAGTTAGTTAACTGACTGAATTAGCCCCTTTTAAATGTTCCCATAATACATTAAGACCCACTTTAATTAAGAACGTTGTGGGAACAGGTTGTAGAAGGCAAGAAATCGGGGTGGGAAAGATTATCTTATTTTTGCAATGTTTGGGGAGATTTTATTTGTTCATTTCATGTATGAAAAAAGTATCTTTTCTGCTGTGTACAAAAATAGCCTGAGGTGGCCCAGCATAGAATATGTGCTGCCACATTGGTTCTGTTGTGTACTTAAAATAACCTGAAGGCTTTTATTCTGTTTTAAGGCTATTGGTCACTTATTTCACTCTTAGTTGCTTGGACAATATTATGTTAAGTACAAAACCCCACAACATTTAAAAGCAGCCAGATAAGTGACCTATTTTTTAAATACTCTAAGCATCCGTTCATTAGAGCAGGGGTGGGGAACTATGGCCCTTTTATGACCTGTGGATTTCAATTCCCAGAATTCCTGAGTCAGTATGAGTGGCTCAGGAATTCTGGAAGTTGAAGGCCACAAGTCATGAAAGAACTATAATTCCTCACCTCTGGATTAAAGTAATCAAAGCCTGCCTTTAAAATACTCATAAAAATAATCCAGATTGTCATACAAGTAATATGATTGCCTAGAAGAATGTGCCATCTATTCATTCATTCCTGTTCTGTTCTGTTCTTATGAAAAATAATTACATTATGTCAACAGCAAAAAGATCTATAGCAGTAAGTTTCTGAGGTACTGATTTTGTAAATCCTGGTCTTCTTGAAACCATAAAACTGTTTGGATAACCTTGAATGGTCTCTTATTCTTTGTAGGCTTGTTGTAAATAGGCAGCACACTGGATAGATATAATAGATCATCAATAGCACTGTCAGTCCCTATGACTAGTTCTTCCTATTTATCATTGTCCTCTCCAAACCTTTGCAGGAGCTCAGTGTGTGGATCTTACGAATTCCTACATATGCCAATGTCAAGCTGGCTTCACGGGAAGACACTGTGATGATAATGTGGATGACTGTGCCTCCTTTCCTTGCTTAAATGGAGGGACCTGTCAAGATGGAGTCAACGACTATTCCTGCACCTGCCCTCCGGGATACAATGGAAAGAACTGTAGCACTCCTGTCAGCAAATGCGAGCATGGTCCCTGCCACAATGGGGCTACTTGCCACGAAAGAAACAACCGTTACGTGTGTGAATGTGCACGTAGTTATGGGGGCCTCAACTGCCAGTTTTTGCTTCCTGAACCCCCTCAAGGGGCAGTCATCGTTGACATCACCGAGCAGTACGCAGAACGTCAGAGCTCCCAGTTCCCGTGGATTGCAGTATGTGCTGGAATTATCCTGGTCCTTATGCTCTTGCTGGGCTGTGCTGCTATTGTGGTCTGTTTTCGTCTCAAAACACAAAAGCAGCAGCCTCAGCAAGATGCCTGTAGGAGTGAAGTTGAGACCATGAACAACCTGGCCAACTGTCAGCGAGAGAAGGACATCTCCATAAGTGTCATTGGTGCCACCCAGATTAAGAATACGAACAAAAAAATAGACTTCCACAGCGAAAATGCTGACAAAAATGGCTACAAAGTCAGATACCCGTCAGTGGATTACAATTTGGTCCATGACCTCAAGCATGAGGACACTGTTAAAGAGGATCATGGGAGATGTGAAGCTAAGGGCGAAACATATGATTTGGAAGCAGAAGAGAAAAACACAGTACAGCCCAAAAGGTATGGGAGTGTCGGAGGAGTGTGGCTGAATGGGTCAGGTTTTTAATTTGCCAAAACTGAGGGTATATTGAAATTGGTCGCGAAACCAACCTCATCTGAAATTTTCTCTTTGCAGTGAAACATCTGAAAGAAAACGGCCAGAATCGGTATATTCCACTTCAAAAGACACAAAGTACCAGTCAGTGTATGTCATATCAGAAGAGAAAGATGAATGCATCATAGCAACGGAGGTAGATATATTCTCTCCCAGGCTCAAAATCCCTCCCATTGGACTAATGTACCACTTCCTCTGATGCAGCTCAGTTTGTTCCAGTGGAAGCCTTAGTGATGGTTTATTTGCTTTGTAGGATGAGTTAGTAGGGTAATTTCAAAATTATGGCCCATGAGATTATGAATCTTTCCCATAATAACGTGCGGTATTGTCATCCCATCAATAGCCATTGGTGGACAGATTCCAATCTTCCAATTCAGTCCAATAAAATGCATTAGTCACCCTGTCCATACAGAAATGTGGGTGGGTGGGAATTAAAACCACTTTCCTTAAAATGCTTCACCTGGAGGAGATAATTTGATTCCCCTAATGATCAAGTGAAATATCTTTTTATGTCTTAATGGGTATCCTTGGATTATTTTTTTCACCCTGCCTCTCTTGAATTCTTGCAGGTGTAAAAGAAAGATGACATGGCAAAATTGTTGTTTTGAAACAATTTTCAAAGGTGATATGCCCCAATGAATGCTGCTGAACAAGGAAAGGGAGAAAGATTCCTTCACTGACTGCTGCTGAGAAACTAAATTCAGACTGAGCTGGTTCTCTACTGAAGTTAGCAAAAGGGACTGCAAATAATACATGACGGACGCTAGGTCAGGCTCTGTGTTCAAAGATACCTGTTGCACTGCCTTTTATGAAGATTTATCATTGCACTATGGTCAGTTGATTTTTTTTCCCCTATATGTATTTAAATGAACGGACTGAATTCCTACACAAGAAGTGTGCACTGCCTGGAGTGTGTATTTTGGATTCTATGAGCCAGTTGATTCTTGAGATACAGACACTGCCTTTACTGTCCTTTTTTTATACTAAAATGTGTTTTTATTAGGTGGGGAAAAAAAGTGTTATTTTTTTTAATCTGTAAAAAATTATTTTCAGGATATTTGTAAAGCTGGGGTATTTTGTGATTTTTTTTTAATAATTTAATTTTTTTGGTAAATATGTACAAAGGCACTTCGGGTCTATGTGACTATTTTTTTTTTGTTTGTATATAATGTATTTATGAAACATTGTGCAAAATGTTATTTGAGGTTTTTTTTTTACTGTTTTTGTTAATAAAGAAATTCATTTTTAAAATATTTTTCCAAAATAAATATTATTAATGATATCCAAGGCATATGCTTTTTTTTTTATTTTGCAAAACACTTCTGCATATTCACAGTTGAGAAGCTGCTATTGGTACAGCAGCAACATCAAGGAAAACAATGTTGTATATGTATGTGTCATGCGTGAAAGTTCAGGTCCATATGTGAAGGTCTAATGAAATTGATTTATTGCTAATCATGACTGCACAGCAACTAACAGCACCTGCTTGGGCTTAGATAAATATCAATGGAATTCAAGGGAAGTTGGGCTTAGTTTAATTATGACTACGTAGGGATTCTAGGCTGATCCCACTTTTAACTCCGCCCCCAGATTCTGCCACTCTTTCTCCCACTGTTTGAAATTCCATGTTTTATTACTAATTAATCTTAGAATTTAAAAGGCCTTAGCAGTAGAGGCCCTGGAGAGATCAAGGAAGGCAAGATGGTAGCTGTGTAGTGCAATCAAAGCCTTATCCTTTTGTGCTTCCATAGGACAGTAATTGACAGAAAAGAAAAGAAAGGTGCATATAGGCAAGGCTATAATAGAAATATTGTGTCATTGAGAAAGAGCAAACTCAGATTCAGTATTGGGTTGGGTAGATCAGTTTTATAAATAATATAGCTTCTCACATTTAAATGAGTGTCATAGGCCATAAAGCACTGAGCAGGAGGTTGGATTAAATGACCTCTTTGCAGTGGTGAAATCCAAATTTTTTTACTACCAGTTCTGTGGGTGTGGCTTGGTGGTCGTGGCTTTATGGGAATGGCAAGGGAAGGATCCTGTAAAATCCCCATTCCCACCCCACTCTGGGGCCAGCCAGAGGTGGTATTTGCTGGTTCTCTGATCTACTCAAAATTTCTGCTACCGGTTTTCCAGAACCTGTTGGGTTTCACCCCTGCCTCTATGGCTCTTTCCAAATTATATGATTTTATGACTGTTACACTACCATTCAATTAGAACTGTTTCAGGTTTGGTGGTAGAACATGAACACTTGCCCATTCATGGAATATAGCTATTCTATTTATTCACTGTGTAGAAAATATTTAAAAAAACCCTTAGGCTTTGGGGTTTACATGCAAAAACACTGAGTACCTAGTTTATTAGAAAATCACAAGACTTGCATTGGAATAAATTAATAGACTTAACCTATTGGAAAAAGTTTATGGTTTTCAATTTCTTGCTAATACCTACCACTTTCTGGAAGCTTTCTGAAAGGCCTAACACTAGACTATATGATGGCAAGCTCACTGTATAGAATGGTGGGTAAAGCACATTTTGTACATAAACACTCCTTTCACACAACGGATCCTTCAAAGTTGATTCTGAGTTCTAGTTTTAAGAGTCCAGTTGAAAGGGTTTCTTGTTACCATACTTCTAAAACAGTGTTTCTCAAC
>JANHFM010010507.1:169449-180983 GCA_032468115.1 Grayia smithii | reverse complement strand
AGAATTCTATTCTATTCTATTCTATTCTATTCTATTCTATTCTATTCTATTCTATTCTATTCTATTCTATTCTAAAGAAAGTAATTCAGGGTTCCTGATTTATTGCCTTCTCTACTGGTGAAAAACAGAGTAAAGTAGGACCTCTTTAAGATGTATATCCTAAAGCAAATTGTAAAGGTTCTGACAGATAGCTAAATCAACCATTCTAACCACTTGTCAAATCTCATCTTCTCCCTCAGTTCTAGCATCACCTCTTTATAGTTGGGGCAACTGAGGGCTATTTTTCCTGGCAATTGGGAAATTTACCAATCGCTGCAACTTAATTTGGCTGTGCAGTAAAGGGTTAGAACAGTGTCATTTGCTATCCTTATTATTGAGGCAAAATAGAGACTGGTTATACAAACAGGCAAATTTAGGTTGTGCCACTTTACACATTGGAGGAAACTATATTAATCTGGTTGTCTGGATGTGTCCTTAAATAAGTATCGTATGACCATGCTCTATGTTACGAAAAAGAAGTTCAGAGATGTAATGCTAATGTATGGTTTATAACAATCATGGCTAACCTTTTTGCAGAACGAGTGCCCAAACTGAGAGTCCCATTGGTGCACCCGAACCCCAAAATGCAGTGAATGCATGGCCCCCCTGCATGCCCCCACCCCCACGTATGTGTGCTGACCCCCACGCATACGCACATGCTCCTCGCGTCCTGCAAATGCACGAGCCCCCCACATATACCCTGCCCCCTATGCATGCGAGGCAGAGACCCGAAGACCAGCTGGCTGGAGGGAAGCACACGCATATGCATGGCAGAGCTGAACTGGGGCGATGGCTCGCGTACTATCAGAGAGGGTGCTATGTGCCACTCTGGCATGTGTGCCATAGGTTCGTCATCACGGGTTTATAAGGAGACATTTGCAGCAGACAAGTACAAGAAGGATTAAGTAATCCTTTAATTTGGTGCTGTCAGTTTTTCTGCTCCTCTTTCTCCCTCTCTTCACCGATGTGTTTGCTGAGATAATATCCAGTCTTGTTGTCTAACAGAGCACAACAGTTGGATGGAAATTATAACAGTAATGTTAGCAGGAATTTTCACCTATATGTTTTTTTTTTAGCTCTGGATAAGAAATACAGAAAACCAAGAATAAAAATCACTGAGGTCTTATACCTTCCTTAGTTCTACTTTATAATGGAAACACTAACTCTCAAGGCCACAGTTTTATTGTCTTCGGAGTGCCTAACTTCCTATCAAACTGCAGTTGCAGGTTGTAATTTGTAAAAGAAGCACAACAGTTCAGAGACTTTAAGACATCACACTCAAACCTCTCTATGAGGGACAGAAATTCTATTAAAAAAAAAATCAATAAAAACAACTTGTCAACAAATTATGTTGGGGATACTAGCAATGGATAAAATTTGCCCTCCTCCGTTTTAGATAAACATCTGTCAGGGTTAAACTTTCATGATTTTTTTTGCACTGCTGGGGATGGACAATGACTCCAGAGATTTCTACTAGGTCTGTGATTCTATTATTGGATAATGATCAGGCTTCTACAAGGTCAGCTCATGCATGACCATGTGCTGAACTCTGAAGAATCGATCAGTCATAGACTGCTGCCCTCAAAAGTGAAGAGCATGTGAAAATTTATTATTTGCACATATTATCACTCAGTGGAGACATTTCTCATTAAAACTGTAGACTTATTGGCTTCAGTTGGAGCACTGTCTAATAGATGATGGAGGTCTTTCTTTTGAGAGCAAGTGCAGTATATTAGTCTCAAATGAAAGGGGAGAGGAAAAGAAAACTATGATTTTTTGGGGGGGGGATTATCACATGGAATGAGGCCTGAATAATCAAGAAGCCAATGTAATAACACTGGAACTTCCAATTTGAATCATATTAAAACTCTCTATACTGGCATTTGGAAATCAGTTACCACATCATACCTCATCTTATATATTCTACTTAGCAGCAGGTACCTTTTTTAAAAACAAAAACAAAAAAAACCCCTTCCGAAGTGTCCTTAGTTTTCTTATGCCATCATTACTGGCATCTAGTGGGCAGGCTGGGAAAATGCCCAGTCAGGTGATGTTTCAAATGAAACGATCCTATTGACCATCTACAATTCTGCTCCAAGATCTAAAGCATATTGAAGATAATAAAGGGAGAGAATGAGAGCACATATTGATTTGCAGACATGTCAAGAAGCAAAGTGATAGTTTTCCTCGTTCTTATGGTACCAGTTATGTTCCCAATAAATAACAAATTACTCTGAGCAACAGCTGAAAAGGCAAGGAATTCAAAGATGAAATATTTGCATTTGAGCTGGGATCCAGAATAAGGATATTTGAATATATGTCATTCAGATCATAGGATAAATTATTCATGGCTTGATTTAGGTCTCATTATTTGTGAGACTTAAAAAGTGCCTTCTTTTACTGGAATAAAATAGTAATTGGATTCACAGTCCATGCCTAGAAAACTTCATTACAATTAAAGGTAAAGGTTCCCCTCGCACATATGTGCTAGTCGTTCCCAACTCTAGGGGGCGGTGCTCATCTCCATTGCAAAGGTGAAGAGCCAGTGCTGTCCGAAGACATGGTCATGTGGCCGGCATGACTAAATGCCAAAGGTGCACAGAACGCTGTTACCTTCCCACCAAAGGTGGTCCTTATTTTTCTACTTTCATTTTTACATGCTTTTGAACTGCTAGGTTGGCAGATGCTGGAACAAGTAACAGGAGCTCATGCCATTACATGGCACTAGGGATTCGAGCTGCTGAACTGCCAACCTTTCAATCGACAAGTTCAGCATTTTAGCCACTGAGCCACTGCATCCCTCTTCATTACAATTACTTGCAACCAATTAACAATTGCAATTCATCTACATGACTATTTATCATGTAGCCAGGGGTTGCTTGTGATGAACAGAAATATACAAACTGCAGCCTCAGAGTCATATATATATATATATATGTATGTTCTCCACGGTTTGGGCTGACCCTCCAAACTTTCCAATGGTTTTCATGGAGATATAGGTTGGGGCAGTGGTGAAATCCAAATTTTTTTACTACTGGTTCTGTGGGCATGGCTTTGTGGGTGTGGCTTTGTGGGCGTGGCAGAAGGATACTGCAAAATCTCCATTCCCACCCTACTGCAGGGGAAGGATATTGCAAAATCTCCCTTCCTACCACACTCCAGGGGAAGAATATTGCAAAATTTTCATTCCATTGCACTCTGGGACCAGCCAGAGGTGGTATTTGCCAGTTCTCCGAACTACTCAAAGTTTCCACTACTGGTTTTCCGAACTGCTCCGGTTCTCCAGAACCTGTCAGAACCTGCTGGATTTCACCCCTGGGTTGGGGAGAATAATTGCATTAACTATTTGGACTAAATTAAAGCAGATATAGTTTTTGTCCTCATTCAATCCATTTCCTTGTCCTGGCCTCAACATTATTTTAAAGTACGCTCCCTCCCTATTCAAAGTTCATGTGTAAGTGTGGCTTTTTACTCCAAACAGTTATGCTTTCTTGGATGAAAATCAAGACGGCTGCAGTGGCGACGAAGTGATGATGATGTTTTTTTTATTATAGAACAAGTAATGCAATACTTTTGACCATACCTTTTTTAGACACATTTCCTCCAGCTCAGATCCTCCTAAATATTAAGACTGTTCTTCATTTCTAAGCTTCCTTCTGACTAGATTGTTGCTAGAACTTTGTATGGCAAAGCTACACACTTCTCTTTGTGGATTGTCTGTGGCATTGGCCTGGAACCAGAATGGCTTGAGCTTTATTTTCTTTTTATACTAATTTAGAAAAGATCTCCCAATAGGCTGAGGAGACAATGTGCTGAGGCTTTTCCTTTGAGAACAGTCAGGACTCCTGCAGGCAGGAGTTCACTGCATAGCTCAAGCCAAAATTATATGAAAGATTTCAATCAACAAAGGGCATTTTTTGGGGGGGGGGAGGGGGGCTAATAGTCAAAGCAAAACATTCCTGAGATGGTATTCTGTAATAGAAAATTATTTTGCATGCCAAATAGTATTTAAAATAAGGCAAGCCAGCTTTCTATGCCAGATTTAGACCAGAGAGGCTTCAAATCCTCAGTTGTAAAATAAATCAAGCTTAGTACAATGGCTATTGCATTATTCCTACCTACACTACAAGGTTATTATATGGATTATATAAAATTAACACCAGGAAAAGGCATGGCTGTTTTAGGAAGTTGCAAACAAGGGCAGGGGGCAGGATAGGGTAGTTAAAACAAGATTACCTAGTTGGCTTTGTACCTAAGGTAGGGCTAGAAATCATGATCTCTAGCCTTCTACCTAATCATTGCAGCAAACTGATTTTGATATAGCTATATTTATTTATTTATTTATTCCAAGTAGTTGTAGGCATATCAGGACAGTGTTAAGGTTACAAAGGGATTTATTGTTACAAAGACATCAAATGGCTTTTGAGACCATAGTATGGTGACTTACATATTGTCAAACAGGAGGCACACATATCCATAACACGTGCAAGCTGTCATTCAATTGTGTAGCAATACATTATTGTCTTACTGTAAAATAAATAGAAATGACAATTCTTCTCAAAAGAGCGGGGAAGACTGACCAGGTGACTTTTTCTGGTCAAGGTGCTCCCAATGGTTGACCAACTCTACGATCCCAACTCTTCCAAGTTCTTATGCTTCTTCATCTTTATACCAACTCTACTATGGAGAACATTCTTTTTCAAACTGGGGGTGCTTTCCACCAGAAGGCTCTTCAGATTCCTATGGCTCTTCAAATCAACACATTGCCCTCTGTCTCCCAGGGGTGACATGATAGCAGTGTTCCAATATTTGAGGGGCTGTCACAGAGAGGACGGGGTCAATCTATTTTCCAAAGCATCTAAAGACCAGACAAGGAATAATGGATGGAAAATTATCAAGGAGAGAACCTAGAAATAAGGATACATTTTCTGACCGTGAGAATAATCAACCAATGGAACAGCTTGCCTTCAGAAGTTGTGGGAGCTTCACCACTGGAAGCTTTCAAGAAGAGACTGAACTGCCATCTGTCAGAAATGATGTAGGGCTGTGATGGCGAACCTATGGCACACGTGCCAGAGATGGCACGCAGTGTTCTCTTTATGGGCATGCGTGCCATCGCCAGCTGCTCTTCTGGTTTCTTGCACATGCAGCTGGTTTTCACATGTGTTGGAGTGCCGGAAACCCAAAGACCAGCTGGATGGCATGCATGCACATGCTGGAAACCCAAAGATACATGTACAGAGGCCAGCTGGTTTTTGGGTTTCTGGCACTCCGGCAAGCACACATGCATGCACATACATGCATTCTGGTTTGGGCATTTGGTGCCAAAATGGTTCACTGATATAGGGTCTTCTGCTTGGGCAGGAGGTTGGACTAGATGACCTATTAGATCCCTTCCAACTCTGTTATTCTGTTATTGTATCTGTTATACCAAGTGATAAGTCCAGCTGGAGCAGTTGTGATTGAAAGCCATTTGAAAGCACTTGATTCTTGGGCAACAATAAGGCAATTCATATAAAATCCCCAATAAAAAAGGTCCATAAATAGACAGCAGATGTCCTTCTGCTTTTTAAAGGCAGCAACCTGGTCAAAGGACACTCTGGGGCAGTTCTTAAATGAAGGTTCTCAGATGACGACAACAAGGACCTTGCTTTGCCTTATTTCAGAATATAATCAGTGGAGAGACGGGCGGTAAACAAATAAATACATAAAATGCTTTAATAAATAATAAATAAACAATTCCTTGGTGCTGTGGGGAACATATTTGAGAAATGAGTGGCCTTCCTTTTGCTCTTAGCGCACCTACCCCATAGTGAAGGATAACAAACATATTTCTGTTTTTGGGCTTCCTGCAATTGTTTTACAGTCCCTATTTTGCTTACTCTTAAAAAAGAAACAACTGAAAGAAACGACAATGCAAAACAGCTAACAGCCATTTGCTGAGTTGAAGAGCAGAGCTTTTCTGTAATTACTTAATGCGTTCCTGAAATACTATTTCATAAAAGTGAGACCGTGCCAGCGAGCCAGATTTGGGAAGGGGGAGTGGGGAGGACTAGTTTGGTAACATGTTGATGAACGATTCATACTTAAACCAGAAATGTTATTGGAAAATGCAACCACATACTAAGAAGTTATAAATAGGAAATAAAGAAGGTGATTTTCGTGAGTCTTAATGACATTAGAGCTCGTTCAGCAGGTTAAGAGAAACAAACATTTTATATAACGCCTTTGTTTTGGGGAAAAAAAGCTTACAAATGTTATTAGGCAATGCCTGCGTAGTTTAATATTTGAAGTAGGAAGACCTCTTTTGAATTTGAATTGTTCCAGGCTCTTTCTCTGGCAGTGTGTTCCCCATAGCTCCTCTACACTTTGTGTGTGTGTGTGTGAAATTCCATTAGTTATGTCAGCCATAACTCATGCTGTCAACAAGCTGAAACTAATGATCATCCATTTATGACATTTTCGCACCAGGCACCTTCCTGAGCAGCCGAGTAAGTGAAGCTCTTAACTAAACCAGTCCATAATCTTGATCTCTGAATTCCCCAGCTTTCCGCTGTTATATAATAAAGGAGAAGAACTCACCTGCTATGAAATGTGTGTGTGTCATATTCCCTCTCCTGTTAATGTAAGTTCATCCATAAAACTCACCTGATACAGACGGCATGTTTAAGCTGTACTAACAATTGAATTTGGAATGCTCTATGTCATTGCAAAGCCATACATTTGTTTTATTTCTGTTTGCAAAAGCATTTAAATACATACATGTCTCTAAATAGCATTGCAAAACATAAGACTTTTCTGGAACAGAAAAGAAATAGAAAGGGAAATCAGAAAATAAATGTTTGAAGAATCATTGCTTTCCATTTGAACCAAAACAGCTTGCTTCTATCCAGAGCTAGTATAATTTTAGCCAATGATTCTCTTCACAATGTATGTATGAATAGGCATAAGGTTTAAAAATATGTAACTCATAAGTCGATTTGAAAATAAGCATAATAAAATCAATTGGATCTGTAAGCTTATTTTGTTTGTCACCCACTCCTCCAACAAAGCTGAAGTTCTAATGCATAATTCTGCAACATTGGGAAAAAAGTGATAATATTCTGAAGGTTGGTGACCTATTTTGAGTAGTTCGGAGAACTGGTAAATACCACCTCTGACTAGCCCTACCCCCATCTATTCTCTGCCTCCTGAGTCCCAGCTGATCGGGAGGAAATGGGGATTTTGCAGTAACCTTCCCCTGGAGTGGGGGAGGGAATGGAGATTTTACAGTATCCTTCCCTGCCCACGCCCACCAAGCCATGCCCACCAAGCCATGCCCACAGAACCAGTAGTAAAAATTTTTGAATCCCACCACTGATTGAAATGCATGGAATAAGTTTTGGGGCACAGGGTACAAAACAGACATCAAATGTGTGGAAGGGGGAACAGAATCCCAATGCCCCAGTCTTCGCATTTAAGTGAATATATGTCCCTAAGCAACCACACCCATATGGCTGCTTCCTGATCATCCAAACTCCCATGTGAATGCAATATACTCACATTAGATCTCTCAGTTTGATAAGCAAAACATGGAAGTTAGGAAGAAAAATGAAATGCAAAGTCCCACTGAATGCAGGATGTGAATCAAGGCAGTTTCCAAAGCATGATAAATTTCAAATAATTATGGTTTATTGGCAGGTTATTGTTTATTTATTTATGCATGTTGCTATATATTGTCTATTTCATAGATTCTAGATAGTTTATATACCCATGAAATAATAAAACATATATAGCATCACGAAACAGATGATAGTTACACAGCATCATATTGGACATCCATCCCTGCTTGTCTTTTTGGGAAGACATATAGTTCCTACTTCTTCAATATTTGGGTAATGGTCTGATCTACTTTCAGGTTTATTTTTTCACTAAGTGAAAGCTAACTTATGCACTCTTAGCCTTATATAGCATTAAACTCTCTGAAGATTCTTCAGAAAAATACAATTTATTAATTCCTAATGATTACAAGGAAGCAGACATTCTGACGTGAAGACGTGGATGGTAGGCTGTACCTGTGTTGTGTGTGCGTGCGCGTGTGTGTGTATGTTGTGTGTGCGCCTTCAAGTCAGTTCTCATTCCTGGCAAGAGCCTAGCCTAGTCCTGCAGTTTTCTTGGCAAGGTGTTTTCAGAAGTGGTTTGCCCTTGCCTGCCTCCCAAGACTGACAGAGAGTGACTGGCCCAAGGTCACCTAGATGCCTTTGTGCTTAAGGTGGGACTAGAACTCACTGTCTCCTGGTTTCGAGCATGTTGCCTTAATGACTACACCAAACTGGCTCTGGCCAGAGTGAGAGTATTGCAACTGAGCATTCCTGCGCATGGGTCCTTGCCACCCCTACCACTAGTGGGTGGCAACCTGTAGCATGGTCTCTCAGCCCATCGGAGCAAAGTTGCACACCAGGAGATTAATGTCAACAAAAAAGTAAAGATTGTGGTTTTCACCATATGATCAAAGTTCCAGGGCTTTGGTTGCATGGTGGCATCTGCCATTTACGTTTTTATGTGCCCTCTCCTTGCACACACCCTGATTAGAAATGCTTTCCTGATCATACTTTGTCTAATTAGAATTTCAAAATCAGAGTGAGCAATTTTTATGTAAATAAATGAATACATGCTGCTTAATCCTTTATCATACATGGAAATTGAGTAATAATGTGGAAAACTCTCATTGGCTGCTGTGAACACTTTGAAATCTTTTGACAACGTGGAATAAATTACAGTTGTCTTCTAAAATACAGATAGATGTTTTTTAAAAAATTCTGTATATTATCATCTGCCTTATTGATAACAAAACAGTCAGAAAATTGATTCAACAATTTTAATGTTAAATCCTTGGTGCTTCCCAAGACTTCCAGGGTTAAGACCAGTTCTATTATCCTTTTCTCTGAAATTCAGGCCTAAAAATTGTTAGGGAAAAAGTGTACATGTCTCTGTTTAATTTTTAGCCTTTTAAGTACTGTGTGTAGTCTTTGTTATTTGTAAACCTGCAGCATAATGAATCATTATTTTATGATAAGGTCTCTTTTGCCAGGTATCTTCTTAAAGACTTTTACTATTAAACCTTGCAGTGTTATATTTTCTTAGGGTTGCAGAATTATTTATTTATTTTATTTTATTTTATTCCAATTTCTATGCCGCCCTTCTCCCGAAGGACTCGGAGCGGCTCACAATAAAAACATAAATATAAAAAACGTATAAAGGACATAACATATACACAAAACGAAACATAAACACATACAGACATGACATACCGTTATACATTAAAATTAAAATTGTCTGATGCTCAAGAACATCTGTACAAAATTGAAACATGATAACAATATTGAGGCAAATTAAACAAATTTGATATATGAACAGCTTTCAGTATTAATAAACATGAAGATCATAATGAAAGATATGAAAATAGAAGATCAAATATAATTGATGAATAAAACAGGTTGTAAGATTGAAAACAAGGTAAAATATTTGGGTATCGCTATAACAAATATGAACTGCATGTTATTTCAGAGTTTAAAAGGACAAGTTAAGATGGGAGAATGTAAAACTGTCATTGTTGGGGAGAAATTTTGTGATAAAAATGAAATTTTTGTCTAGAATGACATTTTTGTTTCAGACCGTACCTGTTTTGACAACTGAGGCATGCTCCAGCACAAGAAACATTTTGTAAAGGGAATGTAAAATAAAATCAAGAAAAGAACTGGGAACTGGAATAGTAGAAGTACCGTATATATCTGAATTTGTGTGGCAGGGGGAAAATACAAATTAAATACAAGGTGTTACAAAATCCAAAGGAAAGAGAAGAATTGGGTTTAATTAATTTGAAACTGTATTTTGCAACTTCTTGTTTAGTTTGGATGAAAGAGTGGATGGAAGGCTTTTGGAGTTAGAAGGACATGACCTGAAATTTTGGTTGCATGGGTATTTGTGGTATGACAAAGTCAAGGTTATTATGGATTTAAAAAATCATAATGGTAGATGTGACATTTTGAAAACATGAAATAGATACAAATCAAGGTTCTACCTGAAAGCACCTTTGTCTCTTCAGCATAAGAAGCATTTTATCAATGAGAAATAATAGGCAAACACAAATGGCTAAATTTATCATCAGATACTAGAATTTTGTTAAGGGGAATATAAAATAAACTCAAGAGAAGATCTGGGAGCAAAGCAGCGGTGAAATCCAGCCCTGCGAACTGGTAGTGCTGGTGGTGGGAGGCTCCGCCCACCTGCTGGGACGTTATTACATCCCGTTTTTTACCCTCTGTGCATGCGCAAAAAGCTCTGTGCATGTGCAGAAAAGGCATGCGTACGCATAGCATGCACCCGCTCTCGCGCGCTCCCATTCCCAAACCGGTAGCGAAGGTAAGTGGATTTCACTGCTGGAGCAAAGGGATATAGGTGCCAATAGTTCTCTTATTTACAGATATTAGAAAGTTTTGAAATAAAGAGTTTATGAACATTGTAAGGCTGAGTTTGCAATAGACTTGCAATTGCTAAAATATATAAAATTTATTGAAATTCGAAACAAAAAAAGAACAAATGTATGATAAAATAAGCTTAAAATGTTGGTCATAATATGCAGATGGAACAATGGGAAAATATGTAGTTGAAAAGATTGAAATTAATACTATTATCATCTTAAAGATATTTTTTAAAAATGATGTATTGTTGGTATTTGTTATCAGAGAAATTGTTTAGAATATATAAAAGATCTTCAAATTAATGATGGAAACCTGAACAACAAGAAGGGTTATTTTGTCATGATTGATGGATGTGTAAAAAAGCTAGAAAATTTTGGATTCACATGCAGACAATGATTCACAGGATTTTAAAGATTAATATACAATTAAGACAGAGGTCTGTCTTTTGGGATTGATGGGAAAAACAGTTGATAACAACTAATGGCATTTTGCCTTCATATGTGATTACTCAGCGAAATTACTGTATGCGCAAAATGGAAAGGTTCGGGAATACCTCCAATGGAGGAATTGTTCTGAGATAGCCAAATAGACTTATTTATCTTTTTAAATATTTTTAAATAGCTGACTAGACACCTCTTGCGGACTTTTTGTGTAAAAAAAAAAAAAATAGAATTTATGTTTTTCATGATTAGACTGATAGATTATAGAAAGAACAGAGACATGTAACTTTAGAGAAAGAGGTAAATTTATAATTGTACATAAATAGGAAGTCATTTCTTTGTAGCTCTTTTGTTTCTTTTCTATTTTTCTATCTCTTTTCCTGCCCTTGAGCTTTTATCTTTTTATTTGTTTTTTTTCTTTCCCCCCTTTATATTAGTCTGGATTAGCTTTTAGCTTGATTTTTAAAAGTCTTAATAAAAGTATGTATGTATGTATGTATGTATGTATGTATGTACCGTATATTCCGGCGTATAAGATGACTTTTAAACCCATTAAAATCTTCAGATAAGTGGGGGGTCGTCTTATACGCCGGGT